>JAODAL010004363.1:0-157899 GCA_025379985.1 Phyllomedusa bahiana | reverse complement strand
TTCCTCAGCTGCCCATGTCTCTCAGAGTCATGATCAGGGATCAGCCTCCGCTTCAGCCTCCACCGTCGCCCGAGTACCACCAGCACCACCAGAGACCCATCCTACCCCTTCTCCTTCCGCCAGTTTGACGACCTGCACGCCGTACAGCGGCCAGTCTAGCAGCCGCCTTCTGTCTTCCAGGTTTGGGAGCAGAAGAAACACTTTAACCCAAACCATCCCAAAGCCAAAAGCCTGAATGTCGGCATTGCCAGGCTTTTGGCCTTGGAAATGTTGCCTTTCCGTCTGGTGGACACAGATGGGTTCCGCCACGTCATGGCCCTCGCCTGCCCCCAATACCAGATGCCGAGCAGGCATTTCTTTGCCAGAAAAGCCGTCCCTGCCCTGGCCAGCCACGTGTCATCTAAAATTTCAAGCGCGTTGTCTGCATCTGTGTCCGGAAAAGTCCATCTCACCACCGACACATGGACTAGTAAGCACGGCCAAGGCCGCTATATCTCTGTGACAGCTCACTGGGTGAGCTGGTGGATGTCTCTGGGGGTGACGGTGGCTCTCAGGCTCGGCGCACGCTCTTCAAAACCGCAGGGATGGTGCAGGGCTCTTTCCCCCAAAGTCCTCTGGTGGCATCACGTGCCCAGAGACACCAGGCCGTGTTGAAATTAATCTGCCTGGAGACCGTCCACACACAGGTCAGGAGCTGTGGACGGCTCTAAGCAACGAGACCGAGCGCTGGCTGGGTGACAAGAACCTTGTGCCAGGCAAGGTGGTGTGCGATAACGGCCGAAATCTGCTGGCCGCCCTTAAGATCGGTAGGCTGGAGCACATCCCTTGCCTGGCACATGTCATGAACCTTGTCGTCCAGAAATTTCTAAAGAGCTACCCGTGTCTGGACTGCCTGCTGAAGAAGGCTCGAGGTCTGAGTTCGCACTTCCGCCGTTCGCACCCTGCTTCGTCCCGCCTGGCTGCGTTGCAGCGTCAGCTCGGCCTCCCCGTCAACCGTCTCATTGTTGACGTGGCAACACGCTGGAATTCCACCCTCCACATGCTCCAGCGATTGTGGCAGCAGCGCAATGCCATTACGCAGTACGAAGTGACACATGGCCTGACAAGCAGCGGTGCGGACCTCGGGGTGTTGAACCACCGAGAGTGGAGGCAGGTGAAAGAGCTCTGCACCATCCTTGCCAGTTTTGAAGAAGCCACCAAAATGGTCAGTGCGGACAATGCCCTTGTCAGCAAGAGCATTGTGGTGATCTTAGTTCTGGAACGATCGTTGGACACTCTGAAACAACAGGTCCCGCCAGCGACGGAGGAGGAGACGGACACAGATGCGGACACGGAGCCTTTCTCTCCGTCAAATCCACAAGGCCCGACAGTTTCACAATTTCATCGGTCTTCATTAGGCAGTGGTTCGGGGTTCAGAGCTAGTGCAAGGTGGCGCATCACTCTCAGGGTGCATCATCTCAGGCAAGTCAGGGCTGTGTTGAAGCTGTGCCGGAGGCAGCAGAAGAGGAGGAGGAGGAGGAGGAGGAGGTATTCCTAGACACCGATGTTACCGACGTCCCTGCCTTGGAAAGAGGTTGGCGCGAATTTGAGGCGGAGGAGGAAGATGAGGAAGATCAGTTTGCTAGTGCCCCTCGACCCAGAGGCTTGGGAAATCAAGGCTCCATCTCTCACATGAGTGCTTGGATGCTCCATTTCCTCCAACATGATCCTCGCATTAAGGCCATCAAAATGAACAACAGTTACTGGGTGGCCACCCTCCTGGATCCCCGGTACAAAACAAAACTCAGCACTTTCCTTCCACCCACCCCAATAGAGAGTAAAATGCAGGAAATGGAGAACCTTGCTGATTGATCAACTGAAGAACATCCTGTTGCGTCTGCTTCACTTCCCCAAATTCACTGGTGGAACAACACGCGATGTGACAGCAAGTAGAGTGCCAAGTAAGGCGTAGCGGCAGCAGCAGGCAAGGTTCGGAAGTCCTAATGGGTGACGCTCTGGCAAACTTTTGTTTACCAACCTCACCAACGCATGCAATACAGGGCACACATCAACACACATAGATCAGCTTAAGTGATCATTCGGTGCACAACTATCTGCGTACTCAACACCGATGTTTTTGCATGGTGTTCCGGACCCAATAGAACTTCTGGGTATCCAAAATTGGAACGAAATGGCCCGAGCAGGCTCGTCACGCCAAAGAGGTGTTGTCCTGCCCAACAGCCACGCAATATCTTAGCGTACACCTTCAGCACAGCTGGACTCGTGGTCATTAACAGACAAACGCATCCGGCTTTCCACAGATAAATTGGATCGTTTGACCTTACAATCATAGATTGAATCAGGCCATTGATACTCTGATGATGTTGTGGCCCCAATTGCCTAGGTCACCGATTAGTTGCCGGTCAACTTCACATTCCCATTCAAACAAAATGGTCCCTTCTTGAAAACTTTTTTTTGTAAATGATCTTCTTACTGCAATTTTATTCTCTTTTTCCTCTTTTATTCTCTTTTGCCTGTGAGGAGACTGTAAAAAGACAGCAAGGTTTCATGGACAAACACCGTGTTCTATTATACTCACTATTATCTTAAGAAGTTTTTCCCGCATTGTCAATGGGTTTGAGTCATATTGCTGTGATCGATACACCACTAATAATTATGGTCCTTGTTGGAAAAGAAAAGTGCCTCTAAGTGGCATTTCCCCTCAATAATTTTTAATAGTGGCTTGAGAAGTCATATCACAAATTTTTTGGGTCATCAGTACTGTGAGATAACAGCAATAATCATGGTCCCTTTGGACAGTAAAAGTGGCTTCTAAGTGCATTTCTCCCTCACAATGTTTAACAGTGGCTGAGAAGTCATTAATTATAATTTTATAGGTCATGTAGCTGTGAGATACAGCAATATCATGGTCCCTTTGGAAACAGAAATGTGCTTCTAAGTGGCAACACTCAATCTCTCACAATTTTTAACATTGGCTGAGAATCTAATTTTATAATTTTTGGGTCCATGCTGCTTTGAAATGCAGGACAATACACAAGGTCCTATTATAAAAAAAATGTTGTCTTTTCTAACAGAATCATTTGTACTCCTTCACAATTGACCAAAGTGGCTCAAAGGTCGCTTGAATTTCTTGTAGGCAATTTTTGCTGCATTGAAAGTTGCAGCAAATACTACAGTCCTATTCTAAAAAACACGTGTTTCTAATAGACAATTGTTCTTCACAGATTGTTCAAAAGTGCTTCAAGGGTCCATGCTTTAGAATATCTATTGGGAGGCGATCATTGCGTGACATTCAGCTAAACTACAGGTCCTATTCTAAAAATGTTGTTTCTAACAGACATTATGTTCTTCACAATTGTCTAAAGTGGCTCAAGGGTCATGCTTTGAATTTTTTGGGAGGCATTTACACAGTGACATGGCAGCTATAACACAAGTCCTATTCTAACAAAGATTTTGTTTCTAACAGACATTTGTTCGTTCACAATTGTCCCAAAGTGGCTCAAGGAGGGTCCATTGCCCTTTGAAATTTTTGGGGCATTTTTGACTGTGACATGCAGCTAATACTACAGGTCCTAGTTCTAAAAATTTGGTTTCTAACAGACATATTGTCTATCTCTTTCACAATTGTCCAAAGTGGCTCAAGGTCATGCTTTTGAATTTTTTGGGCGCATTTTGCTGTGACATGCCAAGCTATACTACAGGTCCTATTCTAAAAAATGTTAGTTTCCTAACAGACATTTGGTTCTTCACAATTGGAGTCGCAAAAGTGGCTCAAGGGTCACATTTGGAATTTTTGGGGAGGCATTTACTGTGACATGCAGCTATAAAAACCACTAACAACAGGTTTTTTTTTTTATCCCCCCCCCCCCCCTAGTCTAAAAAACAATGTTGTTTCTATCAAACATTTTTTTCTTCAACAATTGCCAAAGTGTCTCAAGGTTCATGCTCTGAATATTTTGGGGGCCTTTTGCTGTGACATGCAGGCTATACTACAGTTCCTATTCTAAAAAATTACATTGATTTCTAACAGACATTTTGTTCTTCACAATTCCAAGAAGGTGGCTCAGGTGATGTGCTGGTCAGAAACAGGAACTAGGTAGGATCACTGTTAATGACGACATATTGAAAATGACTTGTTTTTGCCAAGATCTTCATAACATAGCTATCCAATCCTGTATTGATACAAAACCCATTTAATCAATGATAAAAAAGAGAAACAAAGACATGGTGGGATACCCATCCTTAATTTTAAAAATGTGGTTTTCTCTAGAATTAACTAACATAAAAAACTTGCATGTACAAAATACTGGTAAAAAAATTCCCACTGAATTGTAACAAAGGGAGGGTACAGAAACAACTTTGACCAGATGTATGTTAAAGTCAGAGGGACATGCAGAGTATGAGCACCGGGACACAGAGAACCAAAGTACAGAGACAATTTCTCCACACTTGAGTAACAATGAGAAAAAGAATGCCAAGCAAAGGGCAACCTGGGAGTGTAACATGAGCGTTAACCACCAAGATAATTTCCAAGTAAGCTCAATTGGTCCACACTCATACGGAGGGGCAAGCGCTACCAGAGTCTTGACTGTGTACAGAGGAATGGCTGGATTCTCACACTTCCGCTTCCGCACTCTGTGCTTCAAGCACGACAGTTTTTGTTGCTGCTCCAAGATACAGTCAGTCCGATCAGGTGCATTTTTAACACCTGCGTTTAATAGATGACGGACGCCAGCCGGGGCTCTCACCTGCACCCCCTGTTACTCTCCACCGGCCCTGGGTCATCGCTGTGCACAGGACAGTTCTAGTCAAGTGTCCAGCTTCAACAAAAATTTGGTTTGAAAGACTCCTTTTTTCCGGCACTTTGCGTTAATCTGGGGGTCATGCAATGTTTTGGGGCTCATGCTGTGCCCAGGACAGGATTTTCAAATGTCAATTTCAATGTAAAATGATGGTTCAAATCATACTTGCTTAATCTCGCCACCTTCATTTGTGGAGGTGAATGCAGGTTTAAGGGTCAGGCTGTGGTCACTCAAGACAGGGATAAGTGACATGGTCTTCTGTGACTTTTCATTTCTCTGTGACTTTTATAACCTAAAGTAGTGTCTTGCCTAAGATGTAGCCACTGTATCCATTTGGACTGTTTGTGATGTTAATTTCAGCTCATCTCCAGCCTTGTTTGGGGTAATAATGACGTGTTGTTGCTCTCACCATAGACATCTTATGTAATCGCTCAATAAACGAATGCTCACTATCGAAAAACCCTTAATCCGATAGCAGGCCGACTAATCGTGACTATCGCTCGAATCATCTGCGGATAGCCAACGCACAAGTCGCTCAAGCACTAATTACTAACTTTCAGCAGTGACATAGCTCGCAGAGTCACTACCAGGTCTGTAACTGTAGTATGTCGACAGTGCTGTTTTAGCTTATCTGGAGATAGATCAAACCGGTTCTGTAGCTATAGCAGACCTGAGAGCTTAAACACCTAATAATATAAAGAGATATCAAGGAAATATAGTCACCAACATTGCTAATGGACCACAATATTGCATAAGTGACTGTTTTTCACGATCTTTAACATAAGAGCAAATTCCTTGTAGTGAGACAACCCCTTTAAAGGATGAGACATATATTATGTCCCTTTAAAAAGGAAGTGACAATAAATTTAATTATAAGGCTATGTCTATACAGCAATGTTAAAATGTCGTCAAAATGGCATTTTGATATCAGCGTACCGGATTTGCTCTAAAAACCGCGGTTAGTTTTCACATTTCCCACCATCCCGGTACATTGACTGTACTGGAATCCAACAGAAATCTGAATAAAGATAGAGCATGTTTAGAAATCCACCAAAATCCAGTGGGTTTCAAAACTGACCGGAAAAAATCCGCACTGTGTAGACTACAGCACAGATTTTCTTTTGCTGTCTATGGGGCATCGGTTACAATCGGATTTTCGCTGGATTCTAAATACTGAATCCGCTGAAAATCTGACCTAAAACCAGTGCTGTGTAGACATAGCCTTTCCTCATAGACGTATCATTAGCAAATTGGACCATGTATTCCTCACCTGCTACCAGGAGCCTAAACTTGTTTATTAGCAGCCCAGCTAAATGAAGAAGAAAAAGCTCTTTATGAAGGGTTAAATTGCTAAGGAAGATCATAGATACTTATAAAGGGTCAATTTAGTAGAGAAGGACCTTTCTGCTTGTAAAGAGTTAACCTGCGTCTCTCACTACATATACATAGAGCCCACAGCAGCCATACCACATTGAGCAGAAAGCTGTGATATAGTCTAGCTATTACTGCGGCTTCTAGACTCCACCTGCTTCATAATACAAAGGATGGTACATGGGAGATAATAAGTAACATCCTGCAGGAAGGAAGATAGCAACACAGATCTACCCAGTGCTTACATGCTACAGGCTTCACACTCTCCCACCTTTGAAGCAAGACGTCTCACATAGCTGTCGAAATGGTTGAAGAGCGCAACTTCAGCCAACTTTAGGCTTCAAACACACAGCATAGGACAAAAACTGTCGGAAACGGCTTTTTGGCTGATGCGCGTCCGCGGTTTTTGTCACTGTTTTCGTTTGTTCTAGTTTTTTGCCATCGGTCCGTTCAATTGAATGTACAGGAAACTGATGGCAAAATGCAAAACGCCAGTGGATTTAGCACTATGTTCCTAAATCTGCCGGTGCCAGAAAACGAGCTGAAAAAAACGATCTGTGTAGACCACAGGTTGTACTTTCTATTAAAGTCTAGGGGCTGCTTAAGGGGTCAGATTTTTATTGGTTTCAAAATACTAAAACCTTTGAAAATCCAACCGTTTTTGTGTGCTGTGTAGACTTAGCCTTAGTCTCCCTTTTTTAAAGGGCCATATCTTTGCTAAATTAGAAAACGCTACTGGTTCTGCATCTTACGCTGGTCTTCTGTTCTCTACCACTAGTGGCAATTTGAATGTCACTACTGCAGCTGTTGATTTACTGCAGCAGTCACGTGACACTGCCTGACATCACTGTTAGGCCTCGTTCACACGGCTTATTTGGGCACGGATTGGCGCCGTACTCCGCGCCGGATTTGCGCTTCAGTACAGCGCCAATCTGTCCCTGTCATTACGGTAATCCACTGCTCTCATAGATTCGCCGAGCGGGGAGAAACTAACATGCACATTATGCACATACGCGCCGTAAACAATGCATTGTCTATGGGGCCGGGAGCAGCGCCCCCGCCGCGCTCCGGCCCCGCCCCCGTCCCGCCCCTTATTCACGGCGGATTTGTGAGCTCAATACGGCTCACAAATCCGTCGGGAATAAGCCGTGTGCACACGGCATTAGAAAGTGAACAGCTCCAAATGGTGATGTAACACAGTGGCACGTGACCATTGCATCAGTGGTTAAAAGGACGAATTATCAGAGTGCCAATAAGGGATGATTATTAACTTCTGGGCCAAGGGTTGCAGTGTGTATGAAACTGCACAGTTAATAAACTGTTCACATGCTACTGTGGTGAAAATGTATTGTTACACTTAGTGGACAAATGACACCACTGTGAATAAGTACTGTGAAAACTGCAGACAACCACTTGTCGTTGATGTGAGAATTGAATAGCAACTTCGAAGGTGGTGCATCTTACTGCCAAAGTAAGCCAGAAGTCTACCAGATGTGTGTCTACAACAGTTCAGCGGATCCTACTATGTATGGGGCTCCTAAGCCTAAGCAGACACATAATCATTGCAACTTTGATAATGAAGTTGCATTGGCAATAAAAAAGCTTCAATTCTCATGGTGGTACAAGAATTTGATCTCAGCAGATTGGCAAAAGTTGGCAATGGATCATCTTTATTGCTTCATTAAACAGATAGACATGGGCATTTCAGGCAACAGATATCAAAATACAAACACCCTGCAATTACTGCTGGAAGGACACAAGCTGATGGTGGCAGTGTTCTGGGCTGGATTATGTTTTTGTGGCATTCTCTGGACCCACTCATCCATGTGGAAGGCACTCTTGACCAATCTTAGTATGAATTAATTCTTGCAGATCACATACACCCATACATGCTGATTGTCTTCCTTGGTGTGGATGGGATCAATGCAACATGTGATATTACTAGAAATGTCTGACATTGTTTGGAAGAACATGACCAAGACTTCCAAGTACTACCCTCGTTTCCTAATTTACAGACTTGAACCCAATTGAGCATCTGTGGGACACCTTTATCATCAGGTCTGCTCTATGGAATCTCTTCCACGCACCCTCCAGCAGCTGTGTGATGTACTGCAGTCAGCATGGCTCCAGATACTTGTAATAAGCTACCAAGGACGACATGTATGAAATTTGGCGCGCCAAAGCAATTTTTTGCATCTTTTTTCCTATGAACAATGCACCTGAATTCAGGCAGTTCCCGACTTATACCTGTTCCGACTTACATCTGTCCCCTAGTTACAAACGGAGACTTATGGGGCATGCTGGCACTTGTAGTTCCATGTTCCACAGCAGATAGTAGTTGTGGAACGACAAGTCTAGCATGCCACAGCAGCACATGAAGTGAAAACTTCTTAACAGGGACTCGGACAGCAAAGCAAATGTAAAAACCTTTCCCTACACTATCCAAAACTTAAAAATAAAAATGTTTGTGCTGGAGCTAATTAATAGATATATCTGTTCCGACTTACATACAAATTCAACCTAAGAACAAACCTACAGTCCCTATCTTGTTCGTAACATGGGGACTGCATGTATATTAAAGTGTGTTTGGCGGGCTATGGAACTTTGGCGCATTACTAATGCAGCAAATATGTGTATTTGTGGTGCAACACGCAGGATCACTACCATAGTTTCTATTCACTGACATGCTATTCTAACACCTTTTATTTTATTTCTAGCCTGCTGTGATGTGTTTGCAATAACTGATAAAACTACGCTAATTCCGTAAATACACAATTGAGAATGGGATTTATAGTGTATTGGTTTAATTAATTTATATTGTTTAATTTATTAATAATTATAGATTATATACTCTTATATAGATTTTATATGAGATAATTATATATTTTTGTTGCATATTATATAATTTAATATTAATTATATGTTAAATTTAATATTTACTTTATATTATTTAATTTTATAAAGTTTGATAATTATCCTAAATAATTTTTTTTATTATTTTATAGTGGTATAAGTTAAAAAATAATTGATATTTTTTGCCCTCATGTCTGCCTGTTCCAACAGTTATGCGAATAGTTTTGCTGGGCCACATTCATAAATGTGTCTAATAGTATGAAGTGGTGCGACACTCCCCAGAACACCCCCACATCTTTGGCACATTACAAAAAGTCGGGCCAGGCGCACAGTGCACCAAATATGTTCATTTGACACGCCATACATCAGGAAATAAGGTGGACTTATCACTTTTGCCGCATTTAACGGCAGAAAAATAAAACTGATCCATTCATACATGTCGCCCCAAGACTTTATTGAATCACTCCTAGCCTGTCTAGCTGCTGTCCATGGTGCACATGGTGGTTACTCTGGACATTTGCTGGTGGTCATAATAATATGAGGACTATATATATAACAGCATCAAAATAACATAAATACACAAGTGTTAGAGTGATATACACACAGTGAAGGGAAGGATAAGGCTTACCCCTTTTACAAACTTAGTACTTCTCCGTGGCTAACCTGTTTTATATTAAGGCATCTGTAGAAGATTTGTCAGTGGCTTGGCCAGTTACAGATCACTTGTTGACTCACTGATAGTACAGTGGTTCCCTATGTTAAAAAATTAATTAGTTCCATTAAATCAAAATTGAAAATTAGGACTTAAAAACCCTAGTAAGGGTTTCCCAAACTTTAAAACTGAAAAAACTTCAACCTAAGATAAGAAAAAATATAAATAGTAAAGTAAACAAAAAAATAATAAGCAAGTGCTTACAAGTAAAAGTATGAGGTATGGAGTCGAAAATTTTTAAATTCTTCATGGGCCTGACTACACAGTGTACCAGAAAAATAAAAGGGAGTCACCCTCATCTCGTTTCCAAATGAGCAGTTAAAAACATTTCACAATAAATGGCGTTTCTAGACAGCCCTCACGCAATTCAGTATAAAGGTTTTTTACCGGAAAAACTTTTGTTGATTGGCTGGATCTTCTAGGCAATTACATGTGCCGCGTCTGTGACCCTGTTGTACAATCTGGTTACAGTGTCCCAGGAAAGACCATTCTATGCGAAAAATATGTAACCTAAAGGGCATTTTTCCTAAGGCATGGCAACTTGATAGACCACTGTTCTGGACAGGATTATTTTACTCTGATAATGTAAAAAAAAATATTCTCCACTCTATTATTGTGAAGTTCAACATGTGTAACAAAATCTGTGGGGAAATGCATTGAAAAATTGCCGTTGTAAAAAATTATTGGAAAAACAATAAATTTGGGCACTACCATGACAAGTGGACATTCATTACATCTAGAAAAAAAGAAGGTTTCACCATCATCATAGACAAATATTCTTTATTGTGATAGCAGATTTGTTGAAGAAAATTAAGAACAGCCTTTAAAAAAAAATTTTGGTTAGGGGAATAGATCCCGGGGTTGGGGTTGATTTGGATTTTTCTAGGGGGATATTAGGTAAAAAATTTTGTTCTTAAAGGGAACCTGTAATAGGTTATGCCCCCCCTTGCCTGAGGACAGCAAAGCTTGTGTCAAACCGCTGTTTTCGCGCTGTTGCCTTAGGCCCTGTTTACCGGCTTATTTGTCCCGGATTGGGGCCATACCCCCGCTGGTTTGCGCTGCAGTACGGAAAAAATCCCTCGGAGTAATTCGGTAATCCACGCCTCTTTGGGAACAGTGGATTCCCTCGTCCCTTTTCCCCCGGGAATCCGCCGCGGGGGGAAGAAAGTGACAAGCACATTATTTTACGGCGGCGCGCCGTAGATAAGCATTGTCTATGGGGCCGGCGGGCTGCTCCCCCGCCCGCTCCCGCCCCGCCCGCGTCCCGCCCCTTATTCACGCCAGAATTGCGAGAGCAATCCGGCTCGCAAATCCGGCATGAATAAGTCGTGTGAACGGGGCCTTATTCTGTAAGATGCTGTAGTTTTAGAGCATTTACCCCTCAAATCTTATTCATGAGTAGGTGTCAGCCCCCCCACCCCAAAGGCAAAGCCCGCCCACTGACAGTTATGTTTCTACCTATTCAAAGTAATGGGTTTATCAGTTGAGGTGGGAGGGGCTAGCCTCAGGTGGGCGGGGTTTGAAAACTGACTCTAGTCTAGTCTGACACTAGCTTGCTCTGCCCTCAGCAAGGGGGGCATAAACTATGTGACAGGTTCCCTTTAACTATGGGAAAATTGGCATTTGTCTCATATGGATTTTAGCCTTCCTTTCAGTCAACATAGTAGGATTAAATTTTGGACTTAATAGACCTGTATCTTTTTTCAACCTTTTTAGCTATGTAACAATGTAACCAGCTAACTTTGGAGATTGACCAAGTGACAGTAATTAGTCCTATGAAAAGTTTGACTAATGAGTGGGAGCAAATATTCAGCTTTGCCTTACTTAGTGTAAGAGTAGTGTAGCATTGCTGTCACATACCAGGTAAGTGCAACATCCATACCATGATCAGACAGATGCAGGTTAAATTGGGCTATGGCATGTAAAGGACCCCTTTGTTGTTACCCCTACAATGAGTAGGACTTTGCAATAGAGAGGTCCTCAGTCTGCGGTTCTTGACATAGTCTTTGATCACTGGAAGATGAATAAATGGACTGAAGGAATTGAACAGGCTAGATAGTTAGGACTCAATGAAAAGGCAGAAGGCGAGGAGGGCATCAGTGTAGAGTAATGATTGCATAATGTTAACAGAACCAGGACCTGAGCATAATATGCTCCACATTCTTGAGAAAATGGCTCTAAGGATAACAGGCCTGTGGTCTCCAAATCTTAACTTTTTGTAGATACACTCTGAAATGTAATCTTTACTCAATATATGTATCTGTTTTATAAGATTCTTAAGCATTAGTCACAATAAGCTTAGATGGTATGTTCACAAAATCCAATGCTGATTTCCAGTATCACAATCTGCTGTTGATGTGAGGATTTCCCGCATGTTTTTCTTTTTCTTAATGCAGATTCTTGACCTCCTTTTGAGTTCAGTGGGAGAAATCAAAGCAAAAATGCCTCAATAAATAGCACACACATTTTTTAAGGGTCTGAAATTTTTTTTATACGGATTTCAAATCTATGTGTGAAATTTTTAGTGTTGTGTATCCTGCTTTAAAGGAAATACCATTCAAAAGAATGGGAGGCAGAGTGTAGTTGAATTGATACTGATTTCTACATGGAAAATGTGATTATTTCTTGTGAAAATCAACATCAGGTTTCACTGCATGAACATACCCTTATATTTCATGTTCTTTATAAATAGGGGTGTTGCAGAGATCTAAAAGTGGCACGAGTCAAAAGCCCTGTTAAATTTACTTTATCTTACCATAAGCCTGTCCAGCTTGATTATACTTTGACCAGTTGTGGACAGAGATATAGTACATAACTGATCTACAGAGGGGCCCGTAAAGCCCAACCCTTAACTACTGGTATTCACAATAAAGTCAGAAAAGCAAGCCGGTCAGTTCGAGTGGTAGATTGGAACAGGTGGAAGCAGCGCATTCATATCAGGCAACAAGGAGAACACCTCTTTAAGAGGCAATACCCACAGAGGATGACTGATGGGTGTCATCAATAGAGACCTTTGAGACTGCCAGACTTGACAGAAACCAGAAATCTAGGATTAAATGGTGACCAAGAAGCCACATTTAAATTTAATGAAATGAGTGGTGTTTTGGCAGATGACAATAGTGATGTTGGAGTAGCTGTTATGCAAATAGATATCTCAGACCCAATAGTTTAACATATCAGTATCCCATTTATTTCATATGTATACATTTATAGCCAGACCAACATAGTTTAAGGCTTATGCACTATTGATCAGTCCAATACAGACTAGTAGCGTCACGTATCCATTCAACAAGTAAATACCTTACAAGCGCTCAATGGCGTTCTGGTTACACACATTGGTGAAGCATCCAGAAACAAGTGCCAGCTTACCACCTTGCCAGACTATTGAAAATGCTGGTGAAAAGGTGCTTCAATTAAGAGTAGGGATTCAGAGACTTTATTCAGTTAAAGACTATCATTCTTTTGCTGTTTACAGTAATTGTATTGTAGGCTCCTGATGGCTATATAGTGCCACTATTTAAAGAGAACCTGTCACATAGGTTATGGCCCTCTTGCTGAGGGCAGCACAAGCTTGTGTCAGACCTGCTGTTTCCAGCGCGTGTCCCTTTTTTCTGTAATATGTGGAGTTTTAAAAGTATTTAATGCTAAAATTTGCAGTTGTCATCCAGAAGAGTCATTCAAAGAGTCATTTTTTTTTAAACCCCGTCCATCTGGGGCTAGCCCCGCCCACCTCAACTGATAAACCTATTACTTTGAATAGGTAGAAACATGTGAATAACTCAGTGGGCGGGGCTAGCCTATGGTTGGCGGGGATAACACCTACTCATGAATAAGATTTGAGGGGTACATACTCTAAAACTACAGCATCTTACAGAATAAGGGACACAGCATTAGAAACAGCATGTCTGACACTAGCTTGTGCTGCCCTCAGCAAGGGGGGCATAACCTATGTGACAGGTTCTCTTTAAAGTGTTGACATGAAAATTAGCAAAAATCACCACTGTGTTTATTGAGTTCTGATTACTTATATAAGACCCTCACAGCAACTTCTTAACTCCTAGAACAAAGAATCAGACATGTTGAAATCCAATATGTCTGTCAGTACGCATTTACTTCTTCAGCTTCCTGCTTCTAGGGAGCAATGCTCTGCACCTGTGTCTTCTGGTTTGGGTCCACATCCAGAGAGAAGGTCTGCTTGAGATCCTTTAACTGACAAATCTCTGGATAAAGGGCCTGTCACACGAGCCAATAGGCAGGCCTGGATACTGCTCCAACCAGCTATGGGGGCAATGTCCGGGCACTCCATTTTAATCTGCTGAAATCTCCGGCTTTGCCTGTGATATTTCCTGGATGTGTTAGTTCACTTTTGCTTTGCTAGTTGCTTTGACCATTTTCCTGACCTCGGCTTGTTTCCTGACCTCGGCTTGTTTCCTGACCTCGGCTTGCTTCCTGATTTGGTACCTTGCTCCCAACCGTGTTCTGACCATTTGGCGCGTTTTCCATTTATTCTCTTTGGGTTCTGATTTGTGGCCTGTTGTACCCGTTCTGTTGCTGACCCGGACTGATCGACTATTCTTCTACCTGATGGCCTCTGCACTTTGTAGCATAGGGCAACCGCCCAGTTGGGGTCTGCTATTCAGGGCAACACTTCAAATAGGCAGGGACAGAGGGCTGTGTTCCAGTTAGGGATCACTGTACCTCCCTATAGATCCATTCCAGTCCTTCCCCCCCCCCCAACAGGTGCCATTGGGGATAGTTGAAAACCCCCTTAAACATCAGATAACTGACCAAACCTGCCAAAATGAAATTTTTAAGTTACGGGCTATTTCCAGGTCAAAAGGACAATTCAAAAGCACAGAAATGTATGTTATTCCTACAGATTTCCCCCTATTAGGGGATATGGATATCAGAAAGGGGGGTCCTAGCTAATAAATTAATGCAAGTTTCACTTTCCTGATTCCATCCTGTCCATTTATTACATGATCAGTCAATCAAGAGCAGAACATGCTAGAGTGGAAGCCAAGGAACTGGTTATAGGCAGAGGTAGGCAATAGCCTAGGGCGCCATACCTCTGCCTGCCTCTAGGGGGCGCAGAACGGGCATAAAGCAAGCTCAGGTGCTGAGCTGGCTCCATATATATCAGGTGCTGGCTGTTAGTCACAGTCAGGCTGGCAGCAGGAGGGATTGAGGATCATCTCTACCCCCCCCCCCCCCGGCGTCGGGAGGGGGGGGGGTGTGTTGGGTGAAGAGCGGCAGCACTGTGATATGGAGATGATAGCAGAGGTAATTCTCACTCCCTCCCATCATCTCTAGGTTTCTCTGTCATCCTCTCTCTTGTTCTGACAGCTTCCTGTCACAGGATTGGGCGGAGTTTTGGCTCATTACTTTGGCTCCAGGACATGTGAGTGTTTTGTGGAGGGGCCATAGTGAGAGAGTGGGGGGGCCATTGTGAGAAAGGGGGGGGGGGTTATAGTGAGAGGAGGGGTGCCAAAGTGAGAGAGTGGGGGATATAGTGAGAAAGTGGGGGTTTTGTGGGGAAAGTGGGGGGTTATAGTGAGAAAGTGGGGGCCATAGTGAGAGGGTGGGTAATAGTGAGAAAGGGGGGGCTATAGTGAGAAAGGGGGGGCTATAGTGAGAAAGGGGGGGTGTAATAGTGAGAAAGGGGGGGTAATAGTGATTAGGGGGGCAATAGTGAAAGGGGGGGGGGGGTAATAGTGAGAAAGAGGGGGCTATAGTGAGAAAGAGGGAGGGGGCTATAGTGAGAGGAGGGGGTTATAGTGAGAGGAAGGGGCTATAGTGAGAGGAGGGGATTATAGTGAGAAGGGGGTTAAGTGAGAGAAGGGGGTTATAGTGAGAGAGGGAGTATAGTTGAGAAGAAGTGGGCTATAGTGAGAGGAGGGGGTTCTAGTGAGAGGAGGTGGTTATAGTGAGAGGAGGGGGCTATAGTGAGAGGAGGCAGTTATAGTGAGAGGAGGGGGTTATAGTGAGAGGAGGGGGCTATAGTGAGAGGAGGCAGTTATAGTGAGAGGAGGGGGCTATAGTGAGAGGAGGGGCTATAGTGAGAGGAGGGGGTTATAGTGAGAGGAGGGGGTTATAGTGAGAGGAGGCAGTTATAGTGAGAGGAGGCAGTTATAGTGAGAGGAGGGGGCTATAGTGAGAGGAGGGGGTTATAGTGAGAGGAGGGGGTTATAGTAAGAGGAGGGGCTATAGTGAGAGGAGGGGGCTATAGTGAGAGGAGGGGTTATAGTGAGAGGAGGGGGTTATAGTGAGAGGAGGGGTCTATAGTGAGAGGAGGGGATTATAGTGAGAGGAGGCGGTTATAGTGAGAGGAGGGGGTTATAGTGAGAGGAGGGGGGCTATAGTGAGAGGAGGGGGATATAGTGAGAGGAGGGGGTTATAGTGAGAGGAGGGGGTTATAGTGAGAGGAGGGGGGTATAGTGAGAGGAGGGGGCTATAGTGAGAGGAGGCGGTTATAGTGAGAGGAGGCGGTTATAGTGAGAGGTGGGGGCTATAGTGAGAGGTGGGGGCTATAGTGAGAGGAGGGGCTATAGTGAGAGGAGGGGGATATAGTGAGAGGAAGGGGCTATAGTGAGAGGAGGCGGTTATAGTGAGAGGAGGCGGTTATTGTGAGAGGAGGCGGTTATAGTGAGAGGAGGGGGTTATAGTGAGAGGAGGGGGTTATAGTGAGAGGGGGGAATTATAGTGAGAGGTGGAGGCTATAGTGAGAGGAGGCAGTTATAGTGAGAGAAGGCAGTCATAGTGAGACAATGGGGCTATAGTAAGAGGAAGGGTCTATAGTGAGAGGAGAGGGGCTATAGTGAGAGGAGGGGGTTATCGTGAGAGGAGGGGTCTATAGTGAGAGGAGGGGATTATAGTGAGAGGTGGGGGGCTATAGTGAGAGGAGGCAGTTATAGTGAGAGGAGGCAGTTATAGTGAGAGGTGAGGGCTATAGTGAGAGGAGGGGGCTATAGTGAGAGGAGGGGGTTATAGTTAGAGATGGGTGAATTGATTCTAACGAAGTGGAATTCGTTTAGAATTTCAGGAAAACTTCGATTCTGAACGAAGTCGAAGTTTGGGGTGAGTCACGTGAACAAAGTGTGCTTTTGATTTATAAAATGGCTGCGAGCACATGGTGTTACATATGGCAAAGAAGTCTGGGAGGAAGAAAGGCGTAGCCTACATGACATGTGCAGAGATGAAGCCAATCAGAGACCGGCGGGATTCTGTGACGTCACCGCACTATATAAGTCCAGGCGCGACACTGGCAGCTCACACCGCTCTCACTGTACTGATTAGGGAAGGTGCTGCCGCGGCTGCTTGTGATGTCTCATACTAAAGAACTCATTTTTATACAGCGATTTTTGTGGGGTGTCTCAGCTTGTCTCAGAGACTGCTTCTCTTACGTTCTAATTCTGATTTTGTGGGGTATTGGAACTGAAGTCCAGTGTGGTCCAATGCAGCTTGCATGTACATTTTAATGCTATCTGCTCAGTTCTTGAGCACATTGAATATCCAAGGGTTATCTAAGCCTGTTGCTGTTGTATTCAGTTAAAGAAACAGCGTTTTTACAATCCAGATACCACTTAATTTTTGGTTGCTCATTTATTTTGCACAATTTAGATCCAGGGGTTAATTAAGCGTTGTTCTGCTGTTGCGGTCCCTAAAAGAAACGTTCCTTTTCACCGCCAAAGAAGAAATTTTACCTGTAGCATAATTCATATCCGAAGGTTAATTACAAGTTTTTCTGTTTTTGTGTTCCGTAAAATAAACGCCGTTTTAACACGCTGCAAAGCTGGTAATTGTTGGCAGCATATTTCTGTTGCGCAATTTACATCCAAGGGTTAACTAAGTATTTTTTCTGCAGTTGTATTCATTAAAATAAACGTTCCTTTTCACCGCCAAAGAAGAAATTTTGGCTGTAGCATAATTCATATCCGAAGGTTAATTAAGCCTGTTTGTGCTTTGTTTATTCAGTAAAATAACACGTGTTTTTAAACGGCACATACTAAGTAAATTTTTCTGCCCATTTGTGGAGCGCAATTTATATCCAAGGGTTACCAAGCTTGTAGTGGGTTCTTTGGATCAAAATAACGGGTGTTTTTATCATTCAAGAATAATTCTTCATCAAACAGTGTCTACATTTTGAAAACAGTGTTAGACAGAGAGGTGGCAGGCTCTAACCTGGAGTGGCAGTGGCACAAACATTCCTGAGCAGGCCCAGGTCGCAGACAGCAAGGGACGTCGCAGCAGGGTACTCGTGAGGCACAACTGCCGCTGTATCTAGCTGGCCGATGTGTTGTTCAGGCACCCAATGGTTCTTGATTGGTTGTAGGTTCATCCACTTTCCCAGATGAACATTGACAACCGCAAGAGTCGGTGGTGATAATCAGACACAATCCTTCAGTTGGCATGACCGAGCGGTCAGCGCCTCAACCTGTTCCTCAACACACCTCTTCACATCCGGTTCCCTCAGCCAGAGAACATGGTCTGGGCTCAGTGCCACTACTAGGGCGAGATGAGGGGACAGTCAGCAGCTACTTGGCAGCGAAGAAATGGGGCCAATATCCCTGCTTCTTGCAGTAGCGCAAAGTATAGATGTGGACAGTGGCATAGTAGGTCATGTTGTGAGGGTCAGCCTCTGCATACCAAGACCGGTGATGAGGACATCAGTGACGATGAAACACAAATCGATGATGATGTAGCCGACCGCACTTGGGAGCCAGGTGAAACAAAGGCTTCATCATCGTCAGGAAAAGAGGGCGTCAGCTTGCGCGTCAGGTAGCGGCACAGCCAGCAAGTGGGTTGTGTGGCCGTGAGTCAGCAGGGTAGCAGCAGTGTGAGGTCGGGAGCCAAGCGGCCACGGGGTAGAAAACCCTCTTCACAGGTCCAAGAAAGTAGCGGCACAGGGGCTCAGCGAGGCAGCGGCGGTAGTAGTCACTTGGTGCAGAGCGTTGGCGGTTAAATCAGCTACTCGGCGGTGTGGCAGTCCTTTGCTAAGACACCGGAGAAGCCGAATATGGGTATATGTAGAATCTGTGGGCAAAAAGTGAAGCACGGCCAGGGAGCTAACGTTGGCACCACGGCCCTGCGTGAACACATGCAGCGTCACCATCCAGTGGCCTGGGAGAAACGTGGCTCAGATGTGGTGGTCCATCCGGCCGCCGCAGCAACAGCAGTAGCACGCATGCCATTGCAGCCAGTCAAGGCTCCACCACCTCTACAGAAGGGAGTTGTTTCTCTTTGCCATCATCTCTCGGTCCAGATGCACTCTGCCACCCCAGTTAGAAGATCCGCTGGACTACTGGGCAGCCAAACTGGATGTGTGGCCCCAACTTGCCGATTTTGCAGTGGAGAAGCTGTCCAGCCCGGCCAGTAGTGTGGCATCAGAGTGGGTGCTCAGTGCGGCGGGGGCCATCGTTACCCCAAGGAGAACCCGCTTGTCCATGGGAAATGTGGAACGACTGACCTTTGTCAAGATGAATCAGGCCTGGATCGGCCAGGATTTCCACACACCAATGCCTTAGGCGTCAGACTATAACAGCCATTACGCCTCACCCAAACTGTGAGAAATGAGTCTGGGTTCAAACTACCTGCCTCAGCCACCATTCTGATGCCGCCACCCGCCTGATGCAACACATCTGCTGCCAGTTTCTCCATCTGCCTACCACCATTTTTACCAGGGACTGGTATTGCCACCCACCTTCACACTCTGTCATTGTGCCACTCTATGACCTCATGCTGCTGCTGCTGTAGCTGTTGCCGTGACCTCCACACCGTGTCATTGTGCCCCTCTCTGACCTCATGCTATTGCTCCAGCCATCACCTCCACTCTCTGTCATTGTGCAACTCTGTGGCCTACTCCTGTTGGTGCCACCTCCACACTCTTTCATTGTGCCACTCTCTGGCATACTACTGTTTTTGCCACCTCCAGAATGTCATTGTGCCACTGTCTGACCTCATGCTGCTGCTGTGGCTGCTGCCGTGCCCTGTCATTGTGCCACTCTCTGACCTCCTGCTGCTGCTGCCGTCACCCCCACTCTCTGTCATTGTGCCACTCTGTGGCCTACTACTGTTTTTTGCCACCTCCATGTCATGTGCACTGTTGACCTCATGCTGCTGTGGCTGCTGCCGTGCCCTCCACACTCTGTCATTGTGCCACTGTCTGACCTCATGCTGCTGCCGTCCCTCCACAATGTGTCATTGTGCCACTCTGTGGCCTACTCCTGTTTTTTCCACCTCCAGAATGTCATTGTGCCACTGTCTGACCTCATGCTGCTGCTGTGGCTTCTGCCGTAACCTCCACTCTCTCTCCTTGTGCCACTCTCTGACCTCATGATGCTGCTGTCGTAACCTCCACTCGCTGTCATTGTGCCATTCTGTGGCCTACTACTGTTTTTCCAGAATGTCATTGTGCCACTGTCTGACCTCATGCTGCTGCTGTGGCTGCTGCCGTTACCTCCACACCCTGTCACTGATGTTGCCACCTAAGCCCTCAGCTTGTTTTTTTACAGCTTTCGCTGCCATGACTTTATCAGGCTAAATTCCCGCTTCATTTTTTTGGTCAGTTTTGCCCTCTTAGGTGCCCAGGGAATCTTATAGTGAAGCGATTCTAATAGCGGCGTGTCATACTAAAACACAATATTGTATGAAGACCAAACCAAGCTCCCTCTGCATATGTAAGCATGGCACAATGTTCTACAGCACCCTACAGGCTCTGTGCATCCTGGAAATAGCTGTTTTTTTAACGCGATTCGTCCCAAAGCAATTTGGACCGAAACGAATTTTGTCGGAAAATTCGGCGAAGTCACCAAATCGAATTTTTGAGGAATTCGCCCATCTCTAGTTATAGTGAGAGGAGGGGGTTATATTTAGTGGAGGGGGCTATAGTGAGAGGAGGGGGCTTATAGTGAGAGGAGGGGCTTATAGTGAGAGGAGGGGATTATAGTGAGAGGAGGGGGCCATAGTGAGAGGTGGGGGATTATAGTGAGAGGTGGGGGTTAAAGTGAGAGGTGGGGGTTATAGTGAGAGGAGGGGGTTATAGTGAGAGGAGGGGGTTATAGTGAGAGGAGGGTATTATAGTGAGAGGAGGGGGCTATAGTGAGAGGAAGGGGTTATAGTGAGAGGAGGGATTATAGTGAGAGGAGGGTTTTATAGTGAGAGGAGGGGCCATAGTGAGAGAGGGGGGGTTATAGTGAGAGTGGGGGTTATAGTGAGAGGTGGGTGGTTTATAGTTAGAATAGGGGGTCATATGTGGAGGAGGGGGATTAAATTGAGAGGAGGGGGGTGTAGTAAATGATGGGGGGAGTTATAGTGAGAGGAGAGGGATATAGTGGGAGGGGGGGCTATAGTGAGAGGAGGAGAATTTATGTGAAGAGGAGGGGATTAAGTGAGAGGAGGAAATCTATAGTGAGAGTGGGCATTATAGTGAGAGGAGGGAGTTAAGTAGAGGAGGGAGTTAAGTGAGAGGAGAGGGCCTTACGGAGAGGAGGGGGCATATGTGAGAGGAGAGAATTATAGTAGAGGAGAGATTTAGTGAGAGGAGGGAGTAGTTATAGTGAGTGGAAGGGAGTTATAGTAAGAGGAGGGGGCTATAGTAGAGGAGGGGGTGCTATAGTGAGGGAGGAGTTATAGTTGAGAGGAGGTCGGCATAGTGAGAGAGGGGCCCTATGTGCAGAAGTAGGGCATATTACTCCAGTGTTGTTTGGAGTGTGATTTTGTTATTTTATTCTCATTCCACCTAGCTGGGGAGGACTCAGGCATGTGCGGTTAGGTTAGGGCTGCGGATTAACATTTTTTCGGGGGGTAGGGGGCACCATTGGCCCTACTTGCCTAGGGCACCAAAATGCCTTGTCCCGGCCCTGGTCCCACCACCCTAAGTCATAGTTGCCAACTTTTGAAAATGAAAAAGCAGGAGATATTAGTGGGCGGCGCGCGTAGTACGCCACGGCAAAAATTTGCATGGAAACGCCCATCTTGTCGGTATGCCACGCCCCTTCAAAAAGCCACACCCACTCCACCTAACTGCATACGGCTTTGGAAGAAAGCCAGGTAGATGCCCTTATAGCCAGGTAGTAGCCCCCCATAACCAGGTAGTGCCCTTACAGGCAAGGTAGATGCCCCCTTGTAGCCAAATAGATGACCTCTCTGTAGCCAGGTAGATCCAAATTTGTAGCCAGGTAGATGCCCCCCTTTGTTAGCCAGGTAGATGCCCCCCCTTAGTTAGCCAGGTAGGTGCCCCCTTAGTTAGCCAGGTAGGTGCCCCCATTGTTGCCAGGTAGGTGCCCCCATTGTTAGCCAGATAGTGCCCCCATTGTAGCCAGGTAGTGCCCCCATTGTTAGCCAGGTAGTGCCCCCTTGTTAGCCAGGTAGTACCCCCCATTGTTAGCCAGGTAGTGCCCCCTCTGTTGCCAGGTAGTGCCTCCATTGTTGCCAGGTAGTGCCCCCATTGTTAGCCAGGTTGGGCCCCCATTGATAGCCAGGTAGTGCCCCCATTGTAGCCAGGTAGTGCCCCCATTGTTAGCCAGGTAGTGCCCCTCTGTTGCCAGGTAGTGCCCCCTCTGTTGCCAGGTAGTGCCCACATTGTTAGCCAGGTAGTGCCCCCATTGTTGCCAGGTAGTGCCCCCTCTGTTGCCAGGTAGTGCCCCCTTTGTTGCCAGGTAGTGCCCACTTGTTAGCCAGGTAGTGCACCCACTGTTGCCAGGTAGTGCCCCATTGTTGCCAGGTAGTGCCCCGATTGTTGCCAGGTAGTGCCCCCATTGTTAGCCAATGCTCTTAGGAGATGTCACTCACGCTCTCCAACACGACAGGAACACAGACAGGGAGAGACGCTCTCATCCTGTCATCGCTGCTCAGTGAGGAGGAGGTGAGAGGAGAGGAGGGGGAAGGGAGGGGAATGAGATGGAGTGCAGGGGGAGAGGTCAGGTCAGAGAATGAGGGGGAGTGCAGCGGCCAGAGAGACACTGACAGGCCAGAGATAGTGGACGCAGCTCACACTGGAGGCAGCAGCACCAGACGCTGGGAGGTGCAGCTGTCAGACACACTATCAGATAGCATCTCCCAGCGTCCGGTACCGCTGCCGACAGTGTGAGCTGCGTCCTCCGGACGATAATGTGCTATAAGATAAGGGCTGACCTGGCGGCTGTAATGTGTTATCCACGTTTGTTCTTCATGATCATGCTGTCAGGAGCCTCTGACCCTCCGCCTGCAGCAGATCACAGTCACACTCATGAGCAGGACCTCCTGCGTGCGCTGCCCGGCGGGAGATTTTGCTGACTCGCCGGGGGGGCGGGACATGACCCCAATTTCCGGGAGAGTCCCGCCAGACTTGGCATCTATGCCCTAAGTCACTGAAATTCAGCATGACAACTGTTGGATGAATGATAATCCAGACTTAGTTTAGTGATGACAGCTGATCACTAGTGGCTCCAGAAGTCAGCTGATCGCCATGGTTGCTGTCATTAGATACGGGGTTGACTTGATGAAATTATCACTTTAAATATTTAACTATACTTGATATATTGCAAATGCTTTCTTTTGGATGAGCATAACAATTTCTCCAATATTTACAGCTTGAATTGGTGAGGTGAGATGTGCAAGAGAATTTTATGACTTATTAATTTATCAGTGTCCACAAAGCAGCTGCAGTAAAGAACAAACTGCACTCTTCAGACATAATTTTATACTAATTAGTACCCTGTAGTCATGATCCATAGGGATAAAATAATACCGCTGTATTTAAATATTTACATTTTCCATTTGCAGGTTACAAGCGGAGTAAGTCGTGTGGAAATTTTGAAAGGGATGATAAAGAGAACATGCCACTGCCAGAACTCAAGCCGGGCAGCAAACAGTTCCATGAAAAAATGAGCTTACAGGTAGTTAATGTTTATTTTACAAAATATTTCACATTTGGGATGTGGCTTGGTTTTGATATATTTGTGACTGATCAGTTTTTGGTCGCAACAAAAGCATAATGGGTCCCAACATATCCCAATATCTCTACTATGAATCAACTTTACTAAATGGAACAGGATAGCAAACAAAGCCATTCTTTCTGCCATAAACAACCTAATGGAAGAGAGACATGACCATTGTCGTGGGTTCTGATTTCACAGGGTTCATGATAATTATAGTTCTGTTTTATAACAGATCATATTAATCCATACTGTATCAGTCAGTGGTTTAACGGGCAGGACAGCATCACAAACTGCGTTGTTGGTACAAAAAACACACCTAAAAGCAATGACTATATTATATTGGGTCATCCAGTTAGAAACACAAGTTTCAAGCATGCTATCATAGTGACAAACTTATTTAGGCCTTAATGAACATTCATTTTTTTCCATCGACACAGACACGTTAGGACTTGTGTTTTGTGGAATGAGTTTTATTTTTGTAATAACATCATTATGAGTTGCTTAGTTCACATCACAGGTTCAATTCAAATGACGGCCGCCATTTAATGTACCCGCCTCTGCCTCTGCCACTGAGGTTCTGAATAGAACCTTTTTAACATAGATATGAACCAGGCCTGATTCACTGACTTTTACTCAGTTTTTCTGTGAGGAATAGGAAAAAAACAGTAAATCCTCCAATGTTTTTTTTTTTTTTGCACATAAATTTATGCTGTTCAGTGTGCAGTAACAATACCATGATAGATTTTTTTTCCAAGTCCGTACAATTACTGCAAAACCAAATGTATGTAGATTTTTTATTTTTTTACGTTTGCACAACTGAAACACTCGTAAAGGAAAAAAATGTGGTGTGTGTCCACGTTGAAAAGACCCACAGCATTTTTTTCTTTATCAAATGGGCATTATAAAGGTCTATTTGTTGTGGAGAGGCTTGTAGTTTGCATTGGTAGCATATTTGGGTTTATGGCACTTTCGATCACTTTCCGTTCCATATTTTGGAACGAAGATTAAAAAAACAGCAATTTCAGCAGTTTTTGTAGTTTTTTTACGCTGTTCAACATGTGCAACAAATATCCTAATCCTTTTATTATTCAGTGTATAATGGATGGAGAGACACCAAATATGGATAAGTTGTTTTTTTTCCATAAATAGGGAAGAAAGAGCATTAGAGCAGGAGCTATTCTGGAAAGTCTAACCCAGCTTATTTTGATCCCCTCATTAAAAAAGTGTATGGATTGGAATAAAGCCCATTAGTGACTGCTTTAAAAAGGCACATTGGTTACTAATGTATTGATAGGGCAAGGGGTCATTTGTTTAGGATTCTCTTCTATTAGCCAAAGCAAAGAGTGATTGTTCTTTTTTTTGCTCATGAGGACCTGTCCTGTATTTCACAGATAATCAACTGATTTCAGAAGAAGACAGGTAATGCTTCATTTCTCCTTAGTAGCACTGCAGGGAAATTAAACACTTGCTGCTGGACCCCACAGGTTACCTCTAAGTACTGTCAGAGCAATGGTACATCCTAGGATCAGCAACCCCTTGAATTCTTCTTTAAAATTGTAAATGTTTCGAATTTCCTAAACAAGACAGGGAACGTTATGATGTATTATACATATTGCTGTTGCCTTCCAACATATATTCTTGTTTTTGCTGCATTTTGTTTTTTGACTTAACCAATATTGATTAACAATAATGGAATATGAATGTAACCCTCTCTAGTTAGCTGTTAGCATTTATTGTTATAAGACCATTGCTAAACAATCCTGAAAATACCACAGCCTATTTTAACCTTCCTATTCTTTAACACGGCAAATGGACAACCCTTTTTAAATGGAAAATCTATTATTATTATTGGTTGGTAGGGATATGTCTGCAAATATTGTAGTCATAAATCTTAAAATCTATGGCTAATTACTCAGCTGAGCTTAGTGAGCCATATGTTGCTCTCAAGCTCTGCTTGGAGACCATTGCTGTAACAGGGGCGTAACTAGAGAAGCCAGGGCCCCAAAGCAAACTTTTGGATGCCTATGGGTTCCTATGTAGAAAGAATGGGGGCCCCTGTAGCTTAGGCCACCCCTGTAGGTAGAATAGGGCCCTCTGTAGATTAGTGCCCCATTGTAGGCAGAAAAGTCCTCCCCCATGTAGATTAGCGCCCCCTTGTAGGCAGAATAGTCCCCCCCTGTAGATTAGAGCCCCCTTGTAGGCAGAATAGTCCCCCCCCCTGTAGATTAGAGCCCCCTTGTAGGCAGAATAGTCCCCCCTGTAGATTAGGGCCCCCTGTAGGCAGAATAGTCCCCCCTGTAGGCAGAATAGTTCCCCCCCTGTAGATTAGAGCCCCCTTGTAGGCAGAATAGTTCCCCCCCCCCATAGATTAGAGCCCCTGTAGGCAGAATAGTTCCCCCCTGTAGATTAGGGCCCCCTGTAGGCCGAATAGTTCCCCCCTGTAGATTAGAGAACCCCTGTAGGCATAGTTCTCTCCCCCCCTTGAGGGCCCCCTGTAGGCATAGTTCTCCCCCCCCCCAAGCATTAGGGCTCCCTGTAGGTATTGTTCTCCCCCCCCCATGAGAGCCCCCTGTAGGTATAGTTATCCCCCCTTTAGAGCCCCCTGTAGGTATAGTCCCCCCCCCTTTAGAGCCCCCTGTAGGTATGGTTCTCCCCCCCTTTAGGGCCCCCCCTGTAGGCATAGTTCTCCCCCCCTTTAGAGCCACCTGTACGTATTGTTCGCCCCCTTTAGAGCCCCCTGTAGGTATAGTCTCCCCCTTTAGAGCCCCCTGTAGGTATATTTTTCCCCCCCTTTAGAGCCCCCTGTAGGTATAGTCCCCCCCTTTAGAGCCCCCTGTAGGTATAGTTCCCCCCCCTTTAGAGCCCCCTGTAGGTATAGTTCTCCCCCCCTTTAGAGCCCCCTGTAGGTATAGTCCCCCGCCCCTTTAGAGCCCCTGTAGGTATAGTTCTCCACCCCATTTTAGAGCCCCCTGTAGGTATAGTTCTCCCCCCTTTAGAGCCCTTGTAGGTATAGTTTCCCCCCCCCTTAGAGCCCCTGTAGGTATACTTCTCTCCCCCCCCCCGTAGGTATAGTCCACCCTCCCCCTTTGGGCCCCCCCCCTAGCTAATTACTTACCTGGCCGCGCTCCCCCGTCGTCTCCGTCCGCTCCTGGCCCCAAGCCTGCTGCTTTAGGCTTGGGGCTGAGGACAGGAAGCTCGGCAGGCGCGATGACGTCACTTCCGCCGCGCCGCCTGCTGAGCGATGTACGGCAGGGAGCGCACAGCTCTCCCTGCCCCGCCGTTCATCTTAATTGTATTCGCACGGACGTGCATACAATTAAGAGAGAGCCTCTGTGAAGCAAGGGGGCGGAGCCTGCCGGCAGCGGACCCCCTCTCCCTTGCTTCACAGACCACCGGCCCCGCAGCTCTGCACCCGCCGCAATGAACTGTTGTGTTCACTGCCGGCGGGCCCAGGAGCGGCATCACCAGGGTAGCAGAGGTGGGAGCAGCTGTCCCGGGGCCGCGGGCCCCCCCCAAGCCACCGGGCCCCGTAGCTACCCCTGCTACCCCGGTAGTTACGCCCCTGGCTGTACAGGCTACTGTTAGAATTAAAGAATTACTCGTAATAGACTTAGACACCCTGATATCAAATTGAAAGTATTAGCAAATATACACTAAACTCACAGCATGTAACAAGATTAAAACATATTACAATTCACACACACCAGCTGAAGAGCAACTTTTCCTACCATCTCACTGGAACATTATTATTCCACCTAGTATCACTTACAAAAAATCTTAGAAATGACCACTTCAGAGCAAGGCTGTGCCCCAGGTGCTGGGTACGTGGGCAAGGGTGTGCATATACTATCTGTCTATTCTTACCTTTCCACTAATTTTTTTTAGAACTGCATTTTTTTTACATTAAAAATTCAACAGGTTACAAAACACATCACAACCACTGCGTGTCCAAATGTATTCACATATAGGATATATATCTGCCAACAAAGTGTCATGAAGTCATGTTTTTTTCTAAACTAGTCACCTAGCTCTACAAATTTCAGGGTATGTTGAGCAAAGAGAAGAGGTAAGGAAAATTATCTGTAGATGCTAAGCAACAGGAGTGAACTGTATCATTGCTTTGGTAAATGAAAGTCTAGACCACAACTGTAGAGACCAGACTAGGTGATAAGGTGTTTACTAGACCAGAAGTTCACTGCCTATATCTGCTTGCCCAAAAAATCTTGCTATACAAATTTACAGTAGTTGTACTATGAAGTAGCCACATTTAGTCCCTGTCACTAATGACCTAGTAACTGCTAAAGCCTCACGCCACTACTCTGTGCTCCTCCTCTTAGACCTGTCCTCTGCCTTTGTCACTGTTGACCATTCCCTCATGCTACAAATCCTCTCCTCCCTCGGCATCACAGACTTGGCTCTTTCCTGGATCTCCTCATACCTCACTGATCGGACTTTCAGCGTCTCTCATTCTCGCTCCACCTCCTCCACCCAGCCTCTCTCTGTCGGTGTCCCCCAAGGGTCAGTCCTGAGCCCACTATTCTTCTCTATCTACACTCTCGGCCTGGGTCAGCTCATAGCCTCACACGGCTTTCATTACCACCTGTATGCTGATGATACCCAACTCTACATCTCCGGCCCAGATGCCACTTCTCTACTCTCCCGGATCCCTGACTGTCTGTTGTCCATTTCCTCCTTCTTCTCATCACGTCTCCTAAAACTAAACATGGAGAAAACAGAACTCATCATCTTTCCACCATCCAACTCTACCCCTGCCCCTGATCTCTCTATCACAGTCAACGGCTCTACGCTCTCACCGGTCCCGCAAGTCCGCTGCCTTGGGGTAATCCTAGACTCCGCTCTATCTTTCAAACCCCACATCCAAACCCTCACCTCAACCTGCCGCCTCCACCTGAAAAACATCTCTCGCATCCGCTCATTCCTCAACTATGACACTACAAAAATGCTGGTCCATGCCCTTGTCATCTCCCGCCTAGACTACTGCAACATCCTTCTCTGTGGCCTCCCAGCTAGCACCCTCACTCCCCTCCAATCCATCCTTAACTCCGCTGCCCGTCTTATCCACCTCTCTCCTCGCTACTCCTCTGCCTCTCCCCTCGCCAATCCCTTCACTGGCTTCCCATTGCCCAGCAAATTCATTTCAAGCTACTAACCATGACCTACAAGGCTCTCCACGACCTCTCCCCTCCATACATCTCTGCCCTAATTTCCAAATATCTCCCCCCACGCACTCTCCGCTCCTCACAGGACCTTCTCCTCTGCTCTCCCCTTATCAGCTCCTCACACAACAGTCTCCAAGACTTCTCCCATGCTTCACCCACACTCTGGAACTCACTGCCCCAACACATCAGACTTTCCTCCACTTTCACCAGCTTCAAAAGCAACCTGAAAACCCACCTCTTCAGGCTTGCCTATAACCTTCACTAAATACTTAATAAAATCACTACTACTTCCATTCCACGTTGGACACATGTTCTGGCCCCTCACCATCCTGGTCTCTTTTCAATCTTCATCCCTTAGACTCCTTGATAGATGTTACTAAGCCTTTCCCCCGGGTACTAGCGGTCCTCTCTCCCTCTGTCGTGCCAATTGTCATTGATCACCTATCACTGTACTCGTTTGACTTATGTATTGTATGTAACCCCCTCGAATGTACAGCGCCCTGGAATCAATGGCGCTTTAAAATAAATAATAATAATAATAATAATTTAGGTGGTATACCAATTATATTCCGAAATACGGTTAAAATCAGTTTGTGTTCTACCAGCAATAAACAGTTAAACCATACAAAGCCAATCTTCAATTTTTTTCTCATCCTGTTAAAGGAAGCTCTAGAACTATACAGGCCAGACTTCATCTATAACTCACAAGAACGTCTTCACAAACTGGAGCTTATGGCACGGCGCAGAAAAATACAGAAGCAAAATCCAAAACTCACCCTTCAAAAGCATTCACCAAATTCAGGAAACCTAAAGAGGAAACTCTTCACCATTCCTCATCCCCTGAGTGGTAAGTTTGAGACATATTGTATGGTGAGTATAGTGTTTAGAGATCAGGACTGAGAATCCATTCAGTGTACCCTGACAATACATTTCACTGGATTTCCTATAATACAGAATTATAAGGCTTTCATGTCTTGTAACAGACCACAACCTTGAGATGCCATGGTCATACTCTCGTCCAACAGTCCGTAACTTGCTGCTAACCTTCCTAATGTATGAGCAAGAGGCACAGGACAGAAGAAAGAAAGCATGGGTGCAGATTCAGACTACACAAATTTTATTTGTAGCCTGTTACCATAGATTGCATTGGTTTGCATAAGAGCTGCAAAGACAAACCGATAGGGTACTATTTACTAATGCAAGGAACAGTACATGTCTTAGAATTACTTGGATTTCTACATTAATTACTAACATGGGGTCTGAATGTTACCGACAGATGACGTATACATGACATATCCGTTATATAGGAGGCCTGTGTCAGCTGCTAATTACAGCTGACACCTGCTGCTAACAGCAGGGAATGGAGCTGGCTTTGTTCCCTGCAGTTTAACCCTTTAGACACTGCAGTGATCGCAGCCCCGGCTTTCTAAATGTATGAGAAATGGCGCTGCGCACTGTTCTTCGCTTTGATTGACACGGTGAGATAGCAGGGTGCCAATCGGATTCCATGGCAGGTTCCATGAGCAAGAATACCACAGCGATGGGCTATGGCTTAACCAAGTGTCTTAAGCTCTCTCCTCACTACAGAGTGTAGCTGGGACCTTCATACCCTAAGGGCGACAGGTATGATTTTTGGCGTTTTAACGCCAATTTTTATGCGCATAATATTAGTATAGAATGCACCTGATTTATAAACCCACTCTACTGCGCATAAACGATAATTCCGGCTCAGGTAAACCACTTTTAAAGTGGTATATCTGTTCCAGCAGTAATGCACCTAGAATTACCGTAAAAAAGCTAAAAATCTATAGCTTCATATGGTTCTAGTGCGCCCCTCCTCCCGCACGTCCCCCCCTCAAATCAGGCGCATTACAAAGTGTGCGGGCGCTCTGTAATGCGCCTGATACTGGCGTACGGGAGGCTTTTAACTATTGCAAACGGGGCTGCACCGGATGTTGGGCTGAAAAGATGCCAGACTTCTGCCGCAGCCCCGTTCATACATGCTGCCCTAAAAATATAGAGGCCTGAAAAGACACCAAGAGAGGTGCGAATGTTATAGTGTAGGTTCTTATCTGAACTGAGGTCATCTTGTTGGTGGATGGGCTCTCACAGTTTTGATCAAAAATGTGCGCTAAGAACCTCAAATTTTCATATATCCAAAGAGGAGCAGAAATGCATTTTGAAATAGTTCATACATTCATTGTTTAACTTTCTCTCAGTCTTTGTGGAGTGCTGCTGATACGCTTTTGTGTTTCCTTCTCAGTGAACACATGCAAGTCCTTGCAGTAGGTGCCCGGAAATAACAGACAGGATAGCATTTTCTTGTTGAACACTAGAACTTATAGCAGCATAGCAATTCCTATAGCACAGTAGTTCTCTGCAACATCCCTTGCAGCAGTTCTCTGTAGTAGTCTCTGAAGCATCTCTCCACAGGAACACAATGCTCTCACTGCAAGTGGTACTTGTGATGAAAATAAACTGACCTTGAGAACTGCTAATGGAGCTATCTGTATTGTCCAAAACGTAAAGATGTTTAAGGGCAGAAATGCAGGGTGATGCCATGGTGTAGTTGTGGAACGGCTGATTTCATCGTCTCTATCTCGTCCACAATTGGCATATGAATCGTTGGTGGGGCTATCAGCCGTACCGTGTATTCCTAACCTTAGAGCTTTACCAGTCAGGAGACAACTGATAGGCAGACACTGGCTTGGTATATGGCAGAATCTGAGGGAAGTTCTCCTGTCTCCCATTACTTATAACAAAATACAGTATATGGAGTGTATATAAATACAATATAACATGCATCCAATTACTTAATTACACTTTGATGTTGGCCACCAATCAATATTAGTAACATAAGTAAACCATGCATGCATTATCTAGTGCTGTGTGCAACTTTCAGTGCTGAGGAGAAAAACCAAGACATCATGTATAGATCGATACACATACTGTATATTTGGGCATAGGTATTATTAAAGGCTTTCACTAGTAAAAAAAAAAAAAAAAAAAACTACTGCGTATATCTACTGATAACAAAATGCACATTGGGGCACATTTACTATTGCTGTCTGAAAATAAGCATACACTTAGGCAGCCTAAACGTGCCAGATTTATCACAGTATCTCATTCTCTGTGATAGATTTGATGCATCTTTTGACTTGGCTAGCTTTTTTGGATGAACTATTAGGTGGCTTACTTTGCTGCGCTACAATTTTCGTGCAAATGTGGCATAATTTTGGGGCAGAATGTCACACTGAGGCCAAGCCCCTTTCAAAATAAGCAAAGCCTCCTTTCAGATTGTTCACAAAAGAGTCTAAAGCACATATTAAATATGTTTGCAACACAATGCAACAAAAATTAGCCTCTTTTTGATGCATTTCTCGCGCAACCGTAATAGTAAATGTGCTCCATTGTGTTAACTAATTCTTGACAAGCAAATAATTAACAAATGAACACACTGTAAGCTTTTACAATTATTTTTTACCCTTAGGCCTGGTTCACATCAGTGTTTTGAACCTCCGTCGTTAGTTCCATTGGAAATGTAGGAAAAATTAGCGCAACAAGTTGCGCTACATTTTCTGTCAAAAAAACAGATACCTCGGTGGAAACCAGACAGAACATTTGTAATCAGTAAAGTCCATTGAGTGCCGCTGGTGTCTGTTGTGAAACAGGTCAATTTGCACCTCTGCAACAGAAGTTTCAAACGGAACCTCCGACATAGATGTGAACCAGGCCTTACAGTTACTATTTTATTTGTGGGCCTTAATTTCAGCCTTTGCTCATTCAACCAAGCCAGCAATCTGTCAAACCAAGGCAGAGGTTTTGAAAATGTGTCAGAAAAGATGATGTTGTCTAGGTAGGTCAGCAAGCACTGAAAGTTTAACTACCCATAGCTCCACCAGTCGCTGTGTCCCCTCCCTCTCACCTTCTACCTCCGGCTCCTGCCAGTATCTACTGGCTAGGTCAAGGGTGATAAAATATCAAAGCCCTTGATCTTCAGTTGAAGCTTTGCCGTCAGATTCGGTAGCCTGTTAGCAAACTACCGTAAAGTCATGCGCCTTTTTTAATGGCAAGTGAAAAAAAGGCAAACATCCAGTGTTTCCATAAACATTTTCTAAGATTTAAGAGATCTGGTCTGGGCAATCCCTTACCTTCACTGCCTCTATCCTATGCTGTCCAACACAGGCTACATTGACTTGATTTCTTGGTTTCTGCACCGTGACAATACCTTGGTTGTGTCACAGCTACAACAGCCATGAGCCCAGCCATAGATACATAGATAGACAAAGATATATGGATAGAAAGGATATGTCTAAGAGTGTAAGATAGGCAGGTAGCTAGATTAGCAAGGACTTGGTAATCTAGCATTTTAGTTTTACTTTAGTACATAAAATGAAAACGTTTAAGGCTTCATTAAACAAGTTTATAATAAGCGTCTCGTCCTAGATATTGTGCTGACTATGGAAGAGAAATGCAGATGTGTTTTACCTGCACTGAGTCAGCACTGTCCAGTATCTCAGTATCTCTATGTTTCAGGAATCTCAAACAAACAATAGAAGAATTAGGCCTCGTTCACACGGCTTATTTTGGGACTGATTGGAGCCGTACTGCGCTCCGTATTTGCGCTGCAGTACGGCTCCAATCCGTCCCAGTAACTACGGTAATCCACAGTTCTTATAGAGAACTATGGATTCCGTCTCTTCTCCCGAATCCGCAGCGGGGGGAGAAAGTGACATGCACATTATTTACGGCGCGTACGCGCCGTGAATAATGCAATGTCTATGGGGCCAGCGGGCAGCTCCCCCGCCGCACCCCCGCCCCTTATTCAAGCCGTAACTGCTGGCGATATCCATCTTGCAATTACGGCTTGAATAAGCCGTGTGAACACTGCCTTAGGCTAAACTACTTACATGCTGAGACAGCCAGGGACACATAAAAGGGGTTTTGCCATCACAAACATTGATAATGTATCCATAGGATATCCACTTCTGGAGACCACACTTATCTCTGGGGCGGGCCCCTGAAACTCTCCATTCTGAGTGGAGAACTGGCGTGCTAGTGGTTGCATTCGGCTGTACTTGGAATTCCCATTAAAAAGAATAGAGAATAAAAGAGATCTACTAAACCACCTAACATAGCTGAGTGGTTTAAAGAGATTTTTTACTTACAAAGGATGGAGGAGATACGAGCAGATCAAACCCAATCCTTGGATCTGTACGAGAAGATATGGAGGGATTGGATAATGTTCGCTTCTTCACCAGAGTTTCGTACCTATGGTTGAATCTTTTGATAACCTGGGCCTTACTCTTGGGATCTAGGCATCGCCTTTATTACAAGCTTCTCCCGATAGGGGTGCGTTTTGTGTGGGGTCCGCCCGGGTCGAGTCCGAGGGATTATCAGTGATTGTTCCCATTTATTGTTTTGGAATTTATTTGTTTCTTTTATATGTGGTTTGTACCCCTGAGTTATGTATTCTATTGCTTATCATCATTGCAAAGCGCTAATTTTAGAGTGATACAACCTCTGTATGGTGTTTGGTCCAGCTCATAATCCTTGTATTAGTAGAGAGTCTGTTAGTTTCGGCTACTGGATAGTAAACTTGTGCTTATGTTATCATATATGTCACCTATGCCAGAAGCTGAATGAGCACTTGCCTGTTTTGCCTTTGTAATGTTGTTAATTTGTACTTATTAATAAAGTTACGTTTGAAAAAGAAAAAAAAAAGAATAGAGAATAACAGCCATTGCTTCACTCAGACTGGGAAGTTTCGGGACCCGTTCTGGAGATAGATGTGGGTCCCAGAGGATAGGTGGGGCCCACATCCATCTGACATTGATGACATGTCCTTTTGATATACCTTCAATGTTTGTGCTGGCAAAACCCATTTAAGGGTGTAAGTTACTGTGCAGAGAGCATTTCCTTAGTCCGTATTATGACCTACAATCCAAGTGTGACTGCAGGGCTACTGACCCAAAATAATAGCACCATAGGCTTGACCTAAAGTAAAATAATTAAAAATAATTGGTGGTAAATCTGGAGGTGGCTTCTGTTTGGTGACATTGTTGGTTCCCTGTGGTAGCAAACCAACCAAATATGGTTTCCTCAGATAGCAGAAAACATAAATATTGCCGAATTTTATTTCCTTGATTAGCTGTCCAGCTCTGGAGCTGTTCTCTGTATGTGCTGTAGCTTACTATAGCCGTAATGCTTTCCAAAAAAGCTGCCAGCATTGTCACAGTGAAGATAAAAGGCCGTCATATAACCTTCCACTAAAACATCTGCTCTGTGTTTACATATCAGCAAGGCCAAAAAACAATTTCAAGGCATCTATCAGATGTACACAGTGTGAGGGCGACAAGCACTCTATGTCCTCAGCTCTACCAGGGATTGAAGAAAATTAGAAAATAACGGAGATGCCTACAAATACCCTCAAAGTTGCATATCATAGGAAAGTAATGGGAATCTATCACCAGATTTTAAAGAGAGTGTCCACTTAACAATGAAATGTAAAGAAAAATATATACTCACATTTATACTCACCGCCTTTCCAGCACTGATACTGTCTGCGGTGTCCTCGGCTGTCTATTTACATCCGGTTGCTGTGAACAGCACATTACTAGTGTGTCCATCAACCCTAAACCTCATTGCTTGGAAGTGAACAGCTCACAAGCAATGATGTCAAGAGTGCGGCACATGAACACTAAAGCCACAAATTAGGTGCTGTGTTCACATGTCGTTTTTTAGCAGCCAGACGTAAACAGTTTGGGACCAAACCAACAGTGTTAGCACTGGGAGTTGTAAGGTAAGTATATATTGTATTATTGCAATAGTGTCTTGATATTAATGAAAAAAATAAGTAGACAACCCCTTAAAGTGATTAAACTTCAAGAATGGTTCTATGGTGATAAAAGTATTGATAATATTCTGTACCTTGAAGGAGAAGAAAAAAAATCTGCTTGCCTGAGACTTTATTCATCTACCTATGTTGTTTTAGTGCTAAGTTGTGCTTTTCCTATGTTGCCTGCTGCCTCCCTTCCATGCAACCATGCAGCAGCATTTCCCATTTCCAGTTACCCTATTTGCCCTGTAAAACTATAAGCCACAAGATCCTTTGCTGTGCTTTGTCTTTCTTCCTCTTAACCTTAGTGCATGCATCCTGTGCTCGACCGTACCCCCTCATGTTAAAAAACTTAGGAGGCATCACTAAAGTGGTGAGGTTTCAGGGCTGCCATGAAAAACCACAACCTTTTGGTCACCTAGTCTCCAAGGCTAGACACAAAACTGGTGCCTGTGTACAGACACAGATACCTACTGTACTTACTGTCACCAAACAGTTCATGTAGGAATACAGGAAACTGTACAGAATATTTAATGAAAGTACATTATAAAAGTGTCCAACTCACTGGGAAGGTAACAACACTTTTAATTGAAATCCTACCTAATCACCACAACAACACCGCCCTGTGTTGGTTTATAATTTAATTCCTCTTTATAATAAAATTTATTATTTAAACACAGGCATGTTTAGGACTTATTAACAGACATTTTAGCACCATGCTAGTGATTCAATTACAGAGGGTGACTTGTCCGAAAATTGGCATGACCGTGGCAGTTTTTAGGCGCATTTAATCAGTGCATTTAATCCTTTCAAAAATCGGGCGTCTGGTATGCCTGGCATAGTAAATTAATGCACCTAAAAAGGCGCATTGCGCAATCACGACACATAGTGTACCATTGCTAGTGTATGTAATGCGCATTATGTATTATTAGTAGTGCATGTAATGCGCCTCAATAGGTGCATTGCATTATGGAGGTGCACAGCGTATCATTGCTATTATATTTAATGCACCTTTTTAGGCGCATTACAATGTGCCGTGCTGGTCATATAATGCGCCTAGTTTTAGTATATTACAGATCATTTATATCAAGAATATGACATCAAGAGAATTTTTGGCACAAAATGAACAAAAAAAATGCGCTTGCATATTGGGATATGCCCCCCTAAATCTCTAGTGAGAGCTTTCTTTTAAGAACTATTGGTCACATAAATCTGCCAAGTATGGGAATACACCTAGAGGAAGAGAGAATTATATTAGAAAAAACAGGGATTAAACTGAAAGAATTAAGAGAGAGGGCTGTTCAATTTAGAACTGATCCTGATTTTTCCAGAAGAGAGACACTCCTTAAGAACTCAGTAGAAAAATATACACAAAACATCAAAGATTGTAAACATAAACAGTATAAACGAGATCTACACGAATTTAAGGAGGGAAGAGCATTCTCAAATCTATTTGAGAGTAATCAGAAGGAAACTGACATCTCCTCATTAGACCCTGAACACTCTGATAGTGAGACTTACCTGTCAAATTATAGGTCTTTCAGAGGCGGACAGACCAGAGGAGAAGAGGAGGCTTTAGATCAGGAAGTAGAGAATGGAGAAGCACGGGAAGAGGAAGAAATTGGGGAGGACTATACGGGACACAAAATATGAGCAGGCTTCAGGATTTACAAAATCAGGAAGCATCAACATCAAATACTGTTCATCTTCCTCTTCGGTTCCTTTTTTAGACCAACAGGGAGGTCCTCCATATATGTTAAGGGAGAGTACAATGAAACAACCCAAAAGGACTTGGAAAAGGAAAGGCAGAGCCAGATAATCAATTTGTCTGAGAGATCACTTACGACAGAGGAATATAATGTCCTCTCCAAGGGTCTATCATTTGTACCCACCACAAGATACAGCAAATTTAATTGGGTCAAGGATATAAATCTGTTTGTCTGAAAAATTAAATGGTATAAATTTTTTAAGAATAATGACAGACGGATTTGTGATGATTTAGGGATATCAACAGAGGATTTACCAGGAGTGAAAATACTCACTGATCTGTTAGAGGAGGGTGATTATGGAAGTGTGGCTGGTCCATATACGGACCTCAAATTAAAAAGCACAAGACACCCCCCACCGCAAGATACCCCAGCAATAGATATCTTTTTGAAGATGGTTACACGGGATTTAGAACAACTAACTCAGAGAAAAATACCGTGTAGCCATAAATCAAATTTGACCCAACAGGAAATGAAAGCACTGATAAATTTGGAATCTGACTCTAATATTGTGATCAAGCCCTCTGATAAAGGGGGCAACATTGTGATCATGGACAGTGCTAAATACACCGATATGTGTAATCGCTTGCTAGAGGACAGAGAGGGGTATGCTATCCTGAGGGAAGACCCGACAAAAAAGTTCTTGGAAGAACTTGAACTAATTGTAATTAGTGGCGTAGATGGAGGAATTCTCTCTAAAGAGGAAGCATGCTTTCTTCTCCCTGTAAAACCACAAATTGCTACATTTTATTCTCTACCAAAGATACTCAAGGGGTTAGTCCCTTTAAAAGGACGCCCCATAGTGTCGGGTATCAACTCATTAACACAGAATGTGGGGATTTATGTAGACAAGATACTTAAAGATTTTGTGGTGACATTACCATCTTATTTAAGAGATACAGCGGACCTTCTGAAAAAAATAGAGGGCATCAATATTGATGAAGATGTTTGGTTGCTCTCAGTGGACGTGGAGGCGCTATACAGTAGCATTCCGTACCACTGGGGCCTCCAGGCGGTAAAATATTTTTTGCAAATGAGAGGGAGACAACAGGATAATCATAATGAGCTGGTTTTGAGGCTTCTTGAGTTCGCATTGACCCATAACTATTTCCTCTTCAGACCCAGGGTCTACCACCAGCTCAGGGGCATGGCTATGGGGAGCCCGTGTGCTCCCACGTACGCCAATTTGTTCCTGGGCTGGTGGGAACGGACCCCGGTGTTCGGAGAGGAAATGGAATCCCACACTAGGAACATCTTGTATTGGGGCAGGTTTATTGATGACGTCTTTGTGCTGTGGCAGGGCACGGAGGTGTCATTTAGGGAATTCATCGAGCTGCTTAATGCGAACTAAATTGGCTTAAGATTTACTTTTGAGATCCATATGAAACTGAAATTTCATTCCTAGATCTGAAAATCTTTAAAGATGATTTGGGTTATCTAAAACATATCGGAAAGAGACAGCCACGAATAGTCTGCTTAGATGGGAGTCGTATCATCCTGAGAATTTGAAAAAGGGCATCCCTAAGGGACAGTACCTAAGGGTACGGAGAAACTGTTCAAAGATTGAGGATTACCAGAGTCACGCGAAAGATCTATGTAAACGGTTTATGGATAGAGGGTATCCCCTGGAAGTCTTGAGACCAGCTTTTAAGAATGCATTGACACGTGACAGGAACAGTCTTTTGAATCCTAATGTCATCAGGGAAAATGAATCAATGCAATTTAGTATAGTGGGCACTTTCGATGATCACAATAATGAGATAATGAAAATATTGCGCAAACATTGGGCGATTCTCACGTCGGACAGTGACCTTACTGATTGTTTATCTAAAAAGCCGCAAGTGACGTATAGAAGGGGTAGATCTTTGAAGGATAGGATCGTTCGAAGCCATTTTGTACCACCGGCCCCTAAGGGAACATGGCTGGAACGGAAGCCTTTAGGCATGTTTAAATGCGGAAAATGTGTATACTGCAAGTTCATTTGTCGGACGAAAGTATTCAAGAGCAATGTGACAGGAGAAACCTATGAAATACGGGATTTCATGAATTGTCTAACCCAGGGAGTGGTCTATCTCTGCAACTGTAGTTGTGGTAAACAATACGTGGGGAAGACCTTGAGACCCGTTAAGATACGTATAGGAGAACATCTTGGAGATATTAAACACAGACGAGAAACCCCACTTGCAAATCATATCTGGCTTGAACATGAAGGTAGTCTCTCTAATTTAACATTTATCTGTATCGAAAAGATTAATATGACATCCAGAAAGGGGGATATCGATAAAAGGTTGATGTGCAAAGAAACAGAGTGGACATACAGGCTTAAATCTTTAAAACCACAGGGTCTCAATAAGATCCTGTATTTTTGTTGTTTCATCTAGAATGCACCTGCGTACTCAAACTTAATTTTTGATAGGGTTTTTGAATTTTGGCAAAATGGAAACTACCCAAATATACTGGCGTTTTGAACATCCTTTGTAGTTATATATATATATTTTTTAGCTTTTTGGTTTGGTCCATTCAGGTATTTACTACCATCTAATTATATGTGATAGTCTATATATCATTATTGATATAGAAATGGAGAATTATTTGTAGGAGTGATGCACATTAATAATCTTTCCTGGGATTAATATTTTTTGTGGAGTTATTTAGTATGCTGGTGGAATTGGCATTGTTTTGCCTGGAGGCATTGTCATTTAATGTTACCGGATTAGGTTTTTATATAGTGTCTCTGGTGTACTTTTTGAGTGACAGGTGTCATCATAATAATGAACAAATGTCCATATAGGTATAATTGCAATATATATCTGTTAAGTTCCACTAATGTATATTCATCATTTATAGGTGCCATTAATCACAGACGTTATTTTAATATTTAGTAGATATATGCACGGATGTTATATTGATCATCTTAGGTGTATCAGACTGGTGAGTATATGGCGGTCTCCTAGACACAAAAAAGACGCAGGCGCGTGCGCAGTAATCATTACAATCGCTGATACTGAGGTATCCATAGACGCGCTTATGCCGGTGTTGGTGTGTCAGAGATTGTGCGTGGCATGGATTGGTCTCCTAGAAACAAATTAGACGCTTGCGCATGTGCTGAAACTATCGACATTTTGCCGCTATGCTGGATGGTAGATTGTGACGTGTTGGCGGCTGGCGCATGCGTACTAACGACTAAGAGACGCCGAGAGTCCCAGCGGCATGAGAGTAAGTTTGCTCCTCCTCCTACTATATCTATTTAAGACCAGACATGTAATGCCTGTTTGGCACCATAATTATCGGGTAGCTAACTATCAGTGAAACTATCGGCATTCTGTATTTTTGAATTCCCCTGATGAACCCCCTTATATCCAGGGAGGAGAAACGCGTCGGGATATTTGGACTATATTGAAAAACACATTAAGGTCGTATGGTGAATGCTGTTTTGTTGCTTTGTTTATCTATATGCCCATATTCCTTGACAATAACATGATTTTGAAATCCTAGAGTAAGTGATTGAGGATAGTTAGCCTTCTATTTCTTATCTATTGGCAACTATAATGACTGAGTCCCATTGGTGAAAATCTTTTTCTTGTATATATTGTATTTGACAAAGGGACAAGATTAGTGTGGCTCTAGGGTGAGCCTCCCAAGGTGGGGCCGTCCTTTTCGGGACGATGACCCGGCCATAGCTAGGATTTATGTAGGGAATGTGTAAGGGATAGAAACGTATATATTGGAGATATTGATAGTTATTTTAGTTTGTCTAGTATTGTTATTGCATGTTACATATTTTTAAGAGGTTATTAATAAAAGGTATATTTTAGAGAGAGGGTTTGCTGGAAAGCACAGTGAGTACCTGCTGAATTACACCTAGTCGCAGAGACCTACATAGATAGCTGTATATGTGAGTGTATATATATATACATATATATATATATATGTATATATATATATATACATATATATATATATATATATATACACAGTAATACAGTACAGTATATATATACAGTACAGTGCCTTATCTTGAAAGTGTGGCATGCTGGGGAACTACAAGTTCCAGTAGCCACATTTTAAGATAAGTGATTGTTTGTGTTATTGTATAAATGTGTGAGTATACATTAAACTTTCACTTACACATTGCACTCTATGGCCTGGACTGAAGGACCTGCAAGTCATGTGACTGTGACATTGTCTCAGGTCCTTCAGCCTGAAAACACTGGAGGTTTCCACAAAACCTCCCATCTAAGAGGCTGTTTATTGGCATGGGCGGGGCTAGTGAATGGCACTGCCCAGGAGGCGGGCACCAGGTGACATCACTCAGGAGGCGCTAACTAACAAAGGCTTATTTTTGGAGTAGGGCTTATATTTAAAGCCTACTCCAAGAATCTGTGAAAGGCTAAGGCTTATTTTTGGAAAAACATGGTAGTAACAATAGATATCAAAGAAGCACCAGCTTGTTATTCCTTACAAAATGGTACAATGATCTTGCATCTAAGTGGGCACCCTCAACCTCTTCGCCCTTATGACTACAGTTCCACCCATGTGTTTATGTATATATAAATATAAAGTTTGTCGTGAGCTGGCTTGGTGGGTATATAAGGCTGTCTATTCACATCCTTCGTTGCTGGGTAAAAGGAGCAATTTATTAACGTTACAAATAGGGCTGAGTATCGGCTTTAGGGTCAAGGTTTGCTGTGGTGCCACCTCATTTGTCGTGTTTGCTCTATGGATCCTCCCCAATAATCCCTCCAGAGGGAGATGGAGTCAGCATGGCTCCAGATACCTGTGACAACCTACCAGGACCTTATTGAGTCACTTCTAACCTTCTAGCTGTAACGGTCCCGGTCACAGTAGTGAATCCACTGGACCACCGCAAGCAATAGTGTAAGCCACGCCAGGGAGCGGAGTCTAAGTAGGTCCCGGTTTTCACCAGAGCCCACCGCAAAGCGGGATGGACTTGCTGCGGCGGGAGTCTACCAGGTCACTACCCCTGACGCGACTTGCTTGCGGTGGCAGCCGAGGTATAGCGTGGTACAGAATCGTAAGGCAGGCTCGTAGTCGGGGACAGGCAGAAGGTCAGGACAGGCGGCAGAGGTTCGTGATCGAGGACAGGCAGGAAGATCAGGGCAGGCGGCAGAGGTTCGTGGTCAGGAGACGGAGGCAAACGGAAGATCAGAACAAGACTTCAGGAAACGCTTTCTCTATAGGCAAAGGCACTAAAGATCCGGCAGGGAGTGGGTGGAAGCGCCCAGGTAATATAGAGGCAGCGCCCGGTAATAGCCAATTACCGGCGCACTGGCCCCTTCAATTTCACAGAGCCGGTTCGCACGCACCCTAAAGCACGGGGATGCGTGCCGAGCAGCAGGAGATCGCTGAGAGACTGGAGCGCGGCTGGGTGAGTACCAGCGCACAGGGGGACGAGTGCGCCCATCGGCTGACACCTGGGCAGCGGCGGCACTCGCCCCCGTAGCGGGGGCACTGACAGAGCTGCGCCGGCGTCCGCAGCCCGAGTTGTGGGCTGCGCCGCCGTTCGCAACACTAGCTACTGTCCATGCTGTACAGCGGTTACACTTGATATTAGCTTTTGATCATTAAAATGTGATACAACAGTGTATACCTATACATAGATTTCATAAAGATATATAGAATAAGGTATAGAGTATTGTTTGCCATTTTAACATACTGCTTACATATTTACACATACAGTTGAAACCAGAAGTTTACATACACTATATAAAAAGACACATATGCATGTGTTTCTCACTATCTGACATGAAATCAAAATATATTTTACCAGTTTTAGGTCAATTAGGAACCAAAATTATTTATATTTTCCAAATGCCAGAAAAATGAGAGAGAGAATTTTTTTAAGGCATTTGTATTACTTTCAGTAAAGTCAAAAGTTTACATACACTAGAATTACTATGCCTTTAAACAATTTGGGACCACCCATATGATGATGTCATGTCTTTGGAAGATTCTGATTTAGTTTATTGGCAACATCTGAGTTAATTAGAGACAAAGCTGTGGATGTACTTTAGTGCTCACCAGAAACACACTGCTTCTCTGTGTAACATCATGGGAAAGTCTAAAGAAATCAGCCAAGATATCAGGAGGAGAATTGTGGACTTACACAAGTCTGAATCATCCCTGGGTGCAATATCCAGATACCTGAAGGTGCCTTGTTCATCTGTACAAACCATTACATGCAATTACAAACAAGATGGGAATGTCCAGCATTCATAATGCTCAGGAAGGAGATGAGTTCTGTGTCTCAGAGATGAACATGCTTTGGTCCGACATGTGTGTATCAACTCAAGAACAAAAAGCAAAAGACCTTGTGAAGATGCTGGCGGAAGCTGCTAAGGTTGTTTCATTATCCACAGTGAAACGAGTACTGTATCAACTTGGGCTGAAAGGGCACTCTACCAGGAAGAAGCCATTAGTCCAAAAGAAACATATAAAAGCCAGATTAATGTTTGAAAATGCACTCAGGAACAAAGACCTACATTTTTGGAGACATGTCCTGTGGTCTGATGAAACTAAAATTGAACTGTTTGGTCATAATGACCATTGTTAGGAGGAAAAAAGGGAGAAGTTTGGAAGCCTAAGAACACCATCCCAAATGTGAAACATAGGGGTGGCAGCATCATGTTGTGTGATTGTTTTGCTGCAGGAGGGACTGGTGCACTTCACAAAATAGATGGCATCATGAGGAAACAAGATTATGCGGCAATACTGAAGCAACATCTCAACACATCAGCCAGGAAGTTAAAGCTTGGGCCGAAATGGATCTTCCAAATGGACAATGACCTGAAGCATATTGCCGAACTGGTTACAAAGTGGCTTAAGGATACAAAGTCAATGTTTTGGAGTGGCCATCACAAAGCCCTGATCTCAATCCTATTGAAATTTATGAGAAAGCTGAAAAGACAGGTTCGAGCAAGGCGACCTACAAACATGGGTCAGTTACACCAGTTTTGTCAGGAGAAATGGGCCAAAATTCCTACCAACTATTGTGAGAAGCTTGTGGAAGGATATCCAAAACGTTTGACTCAAGTCATACAGTTTAATACAATGCTACCAAATACTAATGAAATGTATGTAAACTTTTGACTTTGCAGAAAGTAATAAAAATGCCTTTAAAATTTTTCTTTTCTTATTATTCTGCCATTTGGCAAATATAAATAATTTTCTTACTCCTAATTGACCTAAAACAGGTTTATTCTGATTTTATGTCAGATAGTGAGAAAAACATGCATATGTGTCTTTTTATATAGTGTATGCAAACTTCTGGTTCAACTGTACAATTTCTCCTGTAAATCAATACAAGGACAGATCTAGTGAAACAGGGAACAGTACAGGAAATAAGGAATAAGATTGTAAATTAAGGCTATAATCCAAACAGACAATCTAATTCCCCGGATGAGTGCTTTATAATTGTAATTTTACCTTAAATATCCTTATTTTATGTGTATTGGATTACATCATTCTGTGTATACACATATCAATATTTTCTCTATCTCTAGCTATTCTGCAGATTAAATATCTAAATATGGTTGTTTTTTATTGGACTGGGACTTCTTCTCCTGTGCTTGGAGCTTGGCAGCAACTTTTGCATTTCTTGACATTTTCCTGCTTGTGCTTCCTTAGCAGTTTTGTGTCCAATATTATTATTGTTTTACCAGGCGTCTTTTAAAATTAAGCAGCAGCAATTTATAAAGTAATTAAAATATACCTGGGAGGCTGTATTCACTTTACCCTAATGTTCTACTAGGAGGACGGATGCTTAAAAGAAAAGCCGCAATGTAAATGTTCTTTCTCTTACTTATTATACATTTCTTATTTGTAAAAGTTTGTGATTTAGAAGCTGAGTATTTTGCTATAACATATGACTTTTTGCATCAGTCATACAATTGTTCTAAAACTAAATTTGTTATTTAAAGAGGTTATCCCATTTCAGAGATTGATGGCATATCGCTAGGATATGCCATCAATGTCAGATACGTGCAGACCACACCTCTGGGACTAATCTCTATCTCAAGAATAAGCCCAGAAGCTTCCCATTTTAAACAGATGGGTGGTCAGAACTCTCATATTGAAATCAGCCCCTTTAAAGGGGTTTTCTCATTAGGCTGTTGCAGAGCGTAATGATACGCTCTGCACCACCATAACAGAATGCGCCTATTTAGGTTTATTACATACACTAGCAATGAAACGCTACACACCTCCATTATGCAATGCACCTCGATTGGCGCATTGCATACACTACCAATGACACGCTATGCGTCGCAATTGCACAATGCGCCCTTTTAGGCGCATTAGGTTTTCTATGCAAGGCATACTAGACGGCAGATTTTTGAGAGGATCGTACTTTCAGCCGCACTTTACACTGAATATTTGCACCCAAAAACTGGCGCGGCGATGCCAATTTTTGGCATGCCTTCCTATGTTTTGTCCATATGCATTCTGTGTATGCAATTGGTTTATCCAATCAATGAGTACTCAAAAGTTTTACTGTAGCTCAACCTCCTTAGTACAAGTAAAAGGAGTGTTCAGCTGAACACGTTAGGGTTAGTAACCGTAAGTTATTTTATATTATAATTTCTGTACTGTATAACTTCCGTATAGATTTCTGTACAGGTTCTGTACGAGTTATGGATATTCTGTATGAATTCCTTAAACGGGTTGTCTACTTTGGTAAAAAGTTACTTAACAAGGTCCAGGGCCTCAAATAAAATTAGTAATAGTTATACTCACCTTCCTCTGGTCTCCGCTTCCAGTACTGCATCTCTCTGGTCTTCTGTTGACACAGCGCCACTTCCAAATGGGGGATGTCACCACTATGGCCACTGATTGGCTGCAGTGATCAGTTTCCCCTAACATATCCCCGTTAGCTTTGAGTACTGTATGAGTTTTATATGTTTAGTAAGGGTTCTGTATGACTACTGACTAGTTCTGTACAAGTTACATATGGTGTTCCATAAAGGTTATTTATAGGTATTGTGTACTTCCATATACGTTCTCTATGTTGTTTCATATGGATACCGTCTGTTTTAAGGTATTTCATACAAATCATATGTACATTTTGAGTACTTACATGTGAGTTCTACATAGTGTTCTGTACTGGCATCATATTACATGCAAATCCATATCAGTTCCATATGGTATTTCATATGGGTTATGTATGGGTTTTGTGTACCTCTATAAGCTATCCACATAGCGTTGTGTATATATACAGTATGAGTTCTGATCTATGTTCAGCTTGAAAACTAATTGTCTTTATTGACAGAAGGTAAATCAATAATCAGAAGCCTTTACTAAGGTTTTTTTCACCATACAGTGATCCTTCAAGGTACAACTGCCTCACGATACAATATTTTCAACATACAATGTCCCAGGAAGCAGTATTGTATGTTGAAACCACACTCGCCATACAATGCCACAGACACTGCTGATATGCAGCACATATGATTGATTGAAAGATCCAACCAATTATCATGAACATTTTACTAGCAGAACCCCTGTGTTATTGCAGTGCATGCAGTGAATGTGGTCTAGTAGCACCTCTCTACAGTACAGTGCGGTACTACATGTCCTGTACTGCTCTTTACATGAGCCAGGATGAGCCTTTGGGCACCAGGTGAGGTTGATCCCATTTCCTTTTTTTCTGGTACATTGTATATAAAGTACATCACCTAAAAAAGCTCCTGTCCTCAAAACAGAAAGTGGTTTCCAGCTTCCAACAGCCCTTTTAGAGTGTTCCTTTTGGGATGAAAACCCCCGGGTTTTTAAAATGTAATTTGTTAACCCGCATTGTGTTCCTTTTTAATCTTCATTTTTCATTTATGTTTTGGGTTTTCTTTTTTTGTGGTTTGGAAACAATTCCAGTTTTTTAAAAAATTTAAAAAAGGGAAACCCTGGTTTTAAAAATAAAAATGATCAGCCCAAAACCAATTGATATTGTATGTTTAGGGGGTCATTTGTATGACATACCAAAATTTGAGATAAAAAATCAAAATACATATATCGCAAACCCTTTTTCATACCCTGGCCAATTGGGGAAACCTTTAAACCCTTTTTTAGAGGGTTATTGGGGCCAAAATTGTGGTTCCCTTTTTACTTGGGGCCAAAATACAATCTTATACCCAAGGGTTAAGGTTAACAAATTTAAAAAATTTGACTTTCTACTTAAACCCCTGCTAGTTTTTTTCATTTGCAAACCCAAAAACTCTTTAAAATCCCTACTTTTCCTCAATGTGAAAGTATTAGCTCTAAAATAAAACCATTGTATCTATGAGCTTATGGTTAAGCACTTCAGGTTACAAAATGCACACTTCTGTTTATAAAGGTAAAAACTAAACAATTCTTTCAAAAGGATTAACATTTTAAAAGGGAAATTTGGGCATAACTGGATTTTCCTTTTGCAGTAAAAAATTTTTTTTCCCAAAAATGTCCCCCCCCCCCCAAAAAAAACTTTCCCAGTGCTGGGTTTGGGAAAAAATTTTAAAAGGGGAAAAAATGTCCGCTAATTTAAAGCGCCCCCAAAGGTGGGCAGCCCTGAAAAAAGCTGTAGGTTGCCCGATCCTGACCATGTGTGTTTTACCCCGAAATGCTGCGGCATTCCCGGGTAAAACACCAGTGAAGCTGGGACGGGTGCGGGGAGATGAATCCAATGGGGAGGGTTCTTAACCCCCCCCCAGCTTGGCTGGGCAGCTCTCTCCCCTAAAGACAAACAGGGAAGAACTGTCAGTTAAGCCCCCGAGGGGGGGGGAGAAGACGCACATCGGACTCAAACCCCCCAGGAAAAAGCGGCCCCCCCTCCCCGGGACCCGGGAAAAATTTTTACTGGGAAGATTTAACCCCCGGGGGCCCCACAGCTTTTTTGGGGGTTTAAAAAACCCCCAGGTTAAGGGTCTGGTAACCCCCCAACAATTTTTACGCTGCCCACAGTTCGGGCAGCAACAAGTAAACGGGCAAATTCCCTTTTAAACCCTTAATCCACAAAATTGCAGTAAACGCTCCCTCTATGGAGGCCCAAAGGGAGCCAAATTTTTTTGTCTATTTTCCCTGGGGAAAGAAGGGTTCATATTTAAAAATTTAGCATTAAAAGGGTATAAAATATATTAAAAACCAACCTTGCACTTCATTCCCCAAATTGAAAATAAAATTTCCAGTTTTTCTTAAGGACGTCAAATGAAATAGATTATTAAAAATCCATTTTCAATTGTGAAGAGCGCACAAAAAATGCACATTGTTTCAGGACCAACCCTCATTGGTGTGCTCTCAGCGTAAAATGCATGGCTCCATATATATCCATTTAAAAAGCACATGACTAACTAATGAGAAACTAGACAAAACTTACACAAATAACATGGAGGTAAGTTCCGCCTTTGAACAAAAGCAATCGGAATGGATAAATTAATATTCTTACATTAAAGCTTGCCAAATGTTAAATCCTAACGGGATTCTCATATCCAAATAGAAAATCCTCCTAACTTCTCTAGACAAAAAATGCTTCTGTAAATCATCTCCATGTTGGCCATGTTTAACCTTTTCGATGTCCATAAATTTAAAAGTAGATGTATCACCACCAAGCACATCCCCAAAAGTGACCTAGTTTTAGTAGACATTTACTTTTACACCACAGACAGCATGTGATAAGAGCACTGCAATGTAACATAGCATCACACAGCAGAAAATTAACTCTCATAGAAGTCTGGTCTAAAAGGTAACTTTACCAATTTTCCAATATATCAATTTTATTGGCAGCAATTTTGATCTTCTTTATGAGGAGCAGCTCCAGCAAAAACTGAAAAAGGAACATTTTATTTATATTTTAGTCTCTAAAATACGAGTATAGGAAAACGCACGAGAATCTCGAGCCCAGTAATGAGGCTGTTGTCACGCACCATTTCTATTTAAATACATCAGTACACTTCTTCCTCACCTTCTGCAATACTAGATTCACAAACAAATAGCCAAGTATTAGATGAAATCAATACCACACTTTACTCAAAAAATAATTCATCCCACGGAGAAGCTGCTTTTAGATTAATAATCTCACACAAGTCTCTTTACACCTTGATTTAAGAGATGATTTAAAGGGGTTTCCAACTTTTCAAGGACCTTTATTCATTGGCTGGGACATAATCCTTTATAATCTTTACTTAATGTATTTCCTTCTGGCTGACCCCAGTATTTCCAGCTGCCAAGCAATCGTGTGCAGAAAAATTATTTCATCCCCTTAAAGAATACCTGTCAGCTTTGCTGATAAGCCTTTGTTGGTAAGTTCTTGCCGTGAAATAACAATTCTGTGACATCATTTCTTAGAACTGCATTCTGATGTTACTGTGAAATGTACGATTACATTGACCTTTGGGTATTATCATTCCATTTTTCAGTAGGGTGTATACCTACACAGTCTATCACTGATTATATACATGGGCACTTGCCCAAAGCTACAATCTTTCATAGAAAAAAGCAAGCTAAAACTTAACATTGATTACAAATGTATGAAACCAGATTCCTTTTTTCTGCAATCTTATAGGTAAAATGACTTAAAAAAAGTATACATAACAATAACATCAAACTCATCGCTGCCTACAGCAGTCAGGGCATCAGATATTTAGCAGGGTCTAGAGTAAAACCTTAAAAAATAGATGAGCCTTGTACAATTAAGGAAAATCACTGTTAATTAGTCACCAACACATAATAGAGCAGGGAGGTCGAATTCTAGCTGCAATTTACTCCTAATACAACAAAGAAGCCTTTGTAGAGTTATCACCCAAGAGAAGCCATCCCAACACTGGAACATGTCCCTGGAAGACCTAAATTGTCCTAACAAGATACATATAAGGACAAGGACATATCAAATTGCTGAAAGCCTAAATATCTAAGAAGCTGTTCTTCACCCAACAGGTAAGTTTACTGTATGTCTGTACTGACCATAATATACAGTAGTTGTAACAAAACAGAGATTGCAGATGTGGCCAATGATTGTAACATGTGTTATAATCACAAAAAAATTGATAACAAACAAATCAAGGGCATCTGAAACATGGGCAGGTAGATAGGTCACTGATCCTAATCTCTTATCAATTAATTAATTAACATGAAATAGGGGAAAATAGAAAAAAGGGCATACTTGTCTCACAGTCCCCCGCTGTTGCCATTCTGTAGCACCTCAGGATCTACGCCTCTTCCCTTTCTGTGCTGCATGCTACCCAACAGAAGTAGCTTGTGCTCCATTCACTCAGTGCAGGAGGTGCAGATCCTGCATGCTACAGAATAACAGCATTGGGAGACCTGGAGGGACGTTAGATATGCCTTTTTGTCTATTTTCCTCCACTCTAGCCCCATTTAAAATGTTTCTGAAGACCTTTAAAAATCTTCCTGTGTTTAAATAGAAAATGAACCCATACTTACCTCTCTCATCACCACCATTCCGGTGCTGCCAGAGCTCCGGTGTTCCCCCGATCCCTAACTGATGATGTAACATTCACGGATCACATGATACTGCAGCCAGTCACTGACCTCTGTGGTCACATGATGTACATACAGATTGGTTGGAACATCATGTGATCCATGACCGTAACAGCACCAGTGAGGGACACGGAGGGCCAGGACACTGGAGCTCTGGCAGCAATGAAGCGGTGGTGATGGGAGAAGTAAGTGTGTATTATTTTCTATTTTAGTACAGCAAGAGGTGGCAGGGAGGTTTGTAAAAGTCTTGGACAGCCCCTTTAATATTAACTTTAGAAACTGGAAAACATTTCTAGTAATTGCCCTAAATAGGGCAGTCCCACACTGCAACTAAATGCTCCAAGTAATACTAATGAATGTAAAATGAATTACTAATAGGTTGTAATGCCAATATAGTAACAATCCTAAAAAAAATAAGATTGGTAGCAACAACCTTAGCAAATGTGGGTTGGATTACTTATGGGCTTGGATGCCACTATGGTGACAATCTATATATAATACAAGGGACATGCACATTTGTTATTCAACCAGCATCTGAATACAGCAGATGGTTCTAAGTCGTTGAAGAACGCCAACAACTTCCTATTATTTTTAAGTTGCCTAAAACTTGTTAAACAACTTAATAATGTCTCTACAACACAACTGTGTACTAATAGGTAATAAATATGGATACCTTTATTTCAACCGACACGGGCAGATATCACAGCCAGTGTTATTCCTTTTGTCTCTGGGCAAATACAACAACCAATATTATTCCATATGGCCATATGACTAAAGTAAAATCTATTGAACAATATATTTAGAAAAAGTATTCATCTAACTGTCCCTAATCTTTGTTATGAGAAAACCCCTTTAAAGGGGTGTTATGTGATCTAAGAGTGCTTATTGGTTCATCGGGGCTTGATTAAAAATAAAAGATAAGACTCATACTTACCTCCTGGACACACTCCTTCAGTCCCGGCACTGGCCCGTTCATCCTCGCTGAAACAGTGAACAGTTTTCATTTACGTGACAGCTGCAACCAGTTACAGGCAACAGAAGTCATGTCGCTGCACCCATCACATGAACGCTGAACGTTTCACTTCTACTTCTGGGATGTATAGACCGACAGCTGGGACTGAACGGGAGCATCTGGGAGGTAAGTATGAGTCTTATCTTCTATTTTTAATCATGCCCCGGCGGACCAATGAGCACTCTTAGATCCTGGAACACCCCTTTAAGACTGGCGTTACAAACTTCTTTCTTAATGAAAATTTTGCAGGGGTAAGATGTGCCAAATAAGGCTTAAAGGGCTTGACTGTTAATTGTTTTTTGAGGGACTGCTGCCCTTTTAAAATAAAAAAAACTTATACTCACTCCTCCTGTCATCTTGGATCCAGTGCTGCGCAGTTGTGCCATTGGGGTTGCTGCATCCCCTTAGCCAGATCCTGGCCAAATACTGGCATTCATCATTAAGAGCAGATGTCTAGCACATAGCACAGCTCCAGACCCATCACAGTGGAGAAGTGGTGCATACTGACTTACATAAACTGTGATATCATGGTCAAACTGAAGTCTGCTTCATCTGTAGTCACAATGGGAAAGTATTTCTCAATATAGGCACATGATGTTTTCTATATGCCAAACATCAGCTCTCGATAGAGGTTACAGACATGGGGCACCTTTTCCGGCCCTATAGATGCAATTGAATGGGTGCTACCCCTACTTAAAAGGGTTGTCTACCTCCCCTTTTTAAACGTAATGATGTAACTGAGGCTAGGAAAAAAGAATGATGTGCGAACTCTCTGCTGGTCTTCTGTTGTCTTCCAGAACTGAACGTCACCACCGATGTCTTTGATTGGATGCAGCAGTCACATGACAACATCATTGTTCAGAGCCTTGACTGCCAAATGGCAACGTTGGACAGTGTCACATGATTACTGCAGCCAATCACATGCTGTAGCTGTGACATTCTGATTGGCCAAAGCTGGAAAATGACCGAACATCCGTGAAGAAGGCCAGAAGGCTAGGAACCACTGCTAACAGTTACTAAGTGACACGGTAGCTGAGTAGAATGTAATCTGTTATATGTTGTCTTCACATCAAGTCAGAGGCATAACTTGATGCTCCTAGGCCCAAATACAAAATCTGTACAAGGGCCCCTACCAACCCTGTGCTATTTATAATACAAGGGTTTTTATGAGGCAAAGAGGCCTTTGAGTCATCTAGGGTACTGGCTGTTACTACTACCTTCATATCTCCCAAGTGTCCCTATTTTGGAGGGACAGTCCCTATTTTTCACCCAGGTCCCTCTGTTCCTCTTAGCTTTATAAATGTCCCTCTTTTTCATTTGGGAAATAGACTTGTGTCAATAAACTATCTTACTTTAAAAAGTATCTGATTGCTTCCTCGCTGTATAGTACAGAACAACTTACTTAATATTTCATCATTGGATATAATGCAATCCTGAAAACGTGTTTCTTTTTGGATATGTAAAAAGTTGGAATGTATGTGTTTGAGTGTGGTTAGTGGCGTGACTTGGTGTGATATAATGTGTTTGGGCATGGTTAGAAGCGTGGTCTGATGTGTCCCTCTTTGGAATCTCTAAAAGTTAGGAGGTATGTTTGTATTCCTTATTGGGAATGTAAGCTAGCAGTCACACCTGGGTCATACTAAGTATCTGACTGGACCCAAAGATCCCTCTGCAACATCAGAAAACACCAGTTTTATCAATGGTACATGTTGGATGGGAGTACTTGTCGGATATATTTAAGTTATACCTCTGAACACCATTCTGCTAACAACACCAAGTTAGTTTTCACAAACAAGCAAAGCCACCGGCTATAAAACCATGTATTTTACTCTATAGTTGCAGTAATTACAGCTGAATATAAGGATTCCATAGTGGTAACCTATACAAATAGATCATTTAAAGGGAACCTGTCAGGAACTTCATGCTGCTCAGAGTATCAAAAAGGTACTATTCTTTTATTACAATGAGCCATGATTTACCCTGAAACACTGCGGCTATTTGTTTATCAGGAAAGATTTTGTCAATCAAGCTCAGCAGGGCAGAGAGGCACCGACTGGTGGTTGCCCAGATGAGTGTTCTCCCCCTTTCCAGCTCATTTTTACAATTTATCTGAAAATCTGTAGCATTTCCACGTACATCAAATTATGCCTTACCTGTTCTCACTGTTAAGCAGAGTCTACACGTTGCATTTCCAAATACGATTTTATGGCATTTCTCAACTGTATAAAAAAAACTTTTAAAAAATGCACTCATTTAAAAAAAAGGAATAAAAATGAATGCTTTTAAAAAAAAAAAAAAAAATGTATGCCTTTTTTGTGCAAATGGTTTTGTAATGAAAGGGATACTGCCATCATTTTTTTTCTTTTCACATATTGACAAGCGATATGCAATTATTATATGGATTTTTAAAAATTTTGTTTTCTTTCTATAATTTTCTAGCTTCTTTATGTACATGACTTACGAGTTTGTCTCTCTGACTTCCCCTCTGTGAGCTCTGACAGCACAACAGTGAGAGGATTGTGTAACGGTTCTTCTTCCAGGCTGCCTATTGCCTGAGAGGGATAGTATTATCAGCAAAACACATAAAAGTGAAGAAAGCTGTAAACTCCCCCAGTGCAGAAAAAGATTACTCCATTATCCTTTCATGTATGCTCTTTGCATTATCTTGTGGTCTAGTCTAATCTTATCTCTCTCTATCCATAGAAGAGTAGAGCGATCATTATGTCCTTACCTACTATTTGTAATGAGACTTTATAGAAATAAACAGCACCAACAGTAAAATAAGGTTAGTTTGCCCTGCCCTTCAGGAGTTTTATCTCTTCACAATCACAGTTAGAAAAGGGCAAGATCTTATATGTAATTCTTATTTGCATAAGACTGTCCAAAATGTAAAAAAAAACTAACAAAAAAATTGTTTTCCAGAAATATTGGTTTTAACAAAAACACTCCTTTCTAATAGAAGTGTCCCTTTTATTTCTAATTTGAAGCATTTGGGTGAATTAAAATTTCATGTGCTTCTTTATTGCTTACATTTTTGATGCAGTCCAAAAACTCAACGTGTGAAGCCAGACTCCAAAGTGATTTTATGTTGTATATTGCTAGACTATGCCACCACATTTTAATCCATGTCAAACTGCTGAAACTTTCAACCATTTTCAAAAAGAGGGGTATTTACGCTAGGTACAAACCATGTTTAGGACTTTCGTATAACATACACGCCAGGTCATATATGTTAAATGGATGCCTCTGATTGATGCCAAGATGTGGCATTGGTCACCCATAGGGTCCCATTGTAAAAGACGTATAGGTTTAGGGCATATATTTTTAAAATAATGCCATTGCAGGACCTGTATTATTCCATACTTTTTTTTGCAGTATACAGACAGAGCACACTTTTGGTCTCGGTCAAACCATTTAATCCTATGGATACATTTGCCGTATATTCATGTATGTGTATGCTACACATACATGAAAACCATGGCATGTATCTAGCCTTAGCAGCACTTTCACAGTCTTTCCTGCACAGTGCCATACTACATACCCTCTGTACAGGGAACTGCAGTACAGCCATTTTTACTTGAATGCAGCGTTATTGCAATTTACCAGCACAGTGTGTGGCCAGGAGCGATGCTGTGAAGGGAAAAAGCTGAAGGGACTTTGTTGTTAGGATATGCTGGGATCCCAATTTCACCACCACCCAGTCCTATGTAAAAATATAGATATCAAATAGTGATATCATGAGATATGCAAAATGACAGACTCAGCTCTGACACATCTGCAATAACTGGTCCAGATACTCTGTGAAGAATTAGAGAAGTATTACATCAATCTTGCCCATGCTTTTCTGAACATAGTAGGTTATGTAGCTGTATCCTCATAGATCAGCTTTTAGAAGGACAGCACAGCCTTACACATTGCAGGGTGCAATTATTCTCTGTAAAGTAAATTGCTAGACTTGTTTAGTGGTTCCATTAGAATAACACAGCAGCCAAGAGTTTTATTGACAGAGCTACTTGCGGGTGTGTACCTGGCATGTATTATTAGCTGACTCGAGATATAAAGCATACCGAGAATTTCTTCCCAGTGGTTTATTTCCATGGATTCCGCAGTGATTAAATCTATATTTCTTTAATATATGGTCAGATGAGAGCAGGCACTGGAAAATACTGCATTCAGGAGATCCATCAATTCACTATGTAAAGATCCAAGCTCTTCTTTAATGCAGGACACTTGCGGGAAATCAATTCTGCAGGACTGCATTGGAAGCAGGATGCAATATGCATTATTCATGTGTCCTGCATTAAAGGCAAAGTGTGGTCATTAGATATAAATTATCTGGAATAGACAGGGAGACCCAGCAACAAATGAGGTCTACTGCTAGAGCAAAGGATGAAATGGCTGATGAAGTGGCTTAACAAATTTTTATGTAAGGAGTGAATTAGAAAATATGGTACAAGACAAAACATTTTACATGAACTAAGGAGAAAACACCACAAAGCTGTGCTCTTCCTTCTTGTAGAGTGTCTAAAATATACAGAAATATGAATAAATATATATGAAAAGCCTAGATAGAAAGATATATAACAATTAAATATATACTTTGCCAGATAAATGAATATAATAGAGAGAGCTATGTTCTATCTGTATACTTATTCATATTTACATTTATAACCTTGACTATAATAGAAAATACTTCCACTCAGAGGCAGATTTTTTATATAAAGATCACTAAAATACCACATCCTAGATCTCAATGAATGGAATATTCCAGTTGCAATTCTTTATTCATTACATGGCTGAATGCATTAAGAACAATAAAATATAAAAATTAATAACCCATGGAAGTCTGAATTTGAAAAATTTCAGGCTGATCCAACTGCAGTGGAAATGCTTCAAGACAAGGAAATGAGGCTCAGTAGAGTGTGTGGCCTCCATATTCCTGTATGACCTACGAACAACTCCTGGGCATGCTTCTGAGGGATCTCCTCCCAGACCTGGATTAAAGCATCAGTCAACTCCTGGACAGTCTGTGGTGTAACATGATGTTGGTGGATGGAATGAGACATGATGTCACAGATGTGTTTGATTGGATTCAGGTCTGGGGAGCGGACAGGCCAATCTATAGCATCAATGCCTTCATCATGCAGGAACTGCTGACACACTTCAGCCACATGAGGTCTAGCATTTTCATGCAGCAGAAGGAACCAAGTATCCATTGCACTTGCATATGGTCTTAGGATCTCATCCCGGTTCCTAATGGCAGTCTGGGTACTTCTGGCTAGCACATGGAGGGCTGTGTCAACCACCTGTCACATGTGCTCAGTGTGAACCTGCTGTCATCCATGAAGAGTAAAGGGCAACAATGTCGAATCTGCCAATCTTGGTGTTCTCTGTAAACCCAAAACCGACTTGTGGATGTCAGGCCCACATACCACCCTCCTGGAGTCTATTTCTGACAGTTTGCGCAGATAAATGGATATTAGTTGCCTGCTGAGGTCATTTTGCAGTGCTCTGGCATTGCTCCTCCGTTTCTTTCTTGCACAAAGGAGGAGGTAGCAGTCCTGCTGCTGGGTTGTTGCTTTCCTATGGCCCCCTCCACGTCTCCTGGTGTACTGGCCTGTCTACTGGTATCTGCTCCATGCTCTGGACACAGCCAACCTTCTTGCCACAGCATCCATTGATGTGCCATCCTGGATGAACTGCACTCCCTGAGCAACTTCTGTGAGTTGTAGACACCACCTCATGCTACATCTAGGGGTGAGAGCAATGACAGAATGCAAAAGTGACCAAAACAGTCAAAAAGGAAGAGAAATGGTCTGTGGTCATCACCTGCAGAACCACTCCTGTATAGGGGTTGTCTTGCTAATTGCCTATCATTTCTACCTGTTGTTGAGAAATTGATTCACAATTTTGATCAATGTTGATTCATAACTGGACAGGTTGATTTCATAGAAGTGTGATTGACTTGGAGTTACATTGTGTTGTTTAAGTGTTCTCTCTCTCTCTCTCTGGGGGAGTGATGGCTATGATGTCCTCTATAGCATAAACAATTAGTTGTCAATTTCCCTCTATTGGGTCACATATTTAAATGTTTTAGCATGTCCCGTGGTCACCCAACCTCCAACCACATGGTGGCAGTGGTTCGGTTACATACTGACATACTAAGGCATATTTATATTTTATACATCAATCAGATTTTTAATAGATAGATGGATAGATAGATACATAAATATAAACACATACAGGGGAGAACATTATAAGTTCGCTTGTGTTCTGTTAGGGTTATCTTAAAGGGAACCTGTCACATAGGTTATGCCCCTCTTGCTAAGGACAGCACAAGCTAGTGTCAGACCTGCTATTTCCAGCGCTGTGTCTTTTATTCTGTAAAATGCTGTAGTTTTAGAGCATTTAATGCTCAAATCTTAATCATGAGCTGGTGTTAGCCACGCCCACCTGTCAATTATTCACATGTTTCTGCCTATTCAAAGTAATAGGTTTATCAGTTAAGGTGGGCGGGGCTAGCCCCAGGTGGGCGTGGTTTGAAAAAAACGGACTCTTTGAATAACTCTTTTCTGGCTGAAAACTGGAGATTTGAGTACTAAGTACTCTAAAACTACATCATCTTACAGAATAAGGGACACAGAGCTGGGAACAGCAGGTCTGTCACTAGCTTGTTCTGTCCTCAGCAAGGGGGGCATAACCTATGTGACAGGTTCTCTTTAAAGCAGCTGTCTGAGAAAAAAATAATACTAAATTGGAACGGCCCTGATGGCTAGCACCAAGCTCTCACCACAAATTAACAGTTGTTGGTGTTTGCCCCTGGGATTGTGATCTCACTAAAAAGTTTCCATTGGGTAAGCGACTCTGACACCACAATTGGGTATTAGTCAAGTAAGATTTTGTGATATCATGACTATATTTCCATCAGGTGAGTTGCTGTGAAGCTGCAAGTGGTTTTGGTGAGGGGTGGACATGCAGTACATGCTGCTCATACTACTTCAGCCAGGTAGCAAGCTATGACATTATAAGTAAGTTTCGGTTAGGGTAAGCTATTATGACATCGTTTTATTCAGATAAACTGCTGTGACAAATGTGCTTCCGAGAGGTAAACTGCTGTAGCAAGGAAAGACAAGCACATTAATCTCCTTTATTTTCTATACGTTTATTATTCCATAGAAATCAGTTGGTGTCATCTCATTCTGAGCCATTTTCCAATAAACATACAACATCTTAGAGAACAGGGTTTTAAATAATAAACCAGGAGCCTTTATAATAACATGACATTACCATGATTACATAACAGCAAATCAATTAAACATTGGTCATATATATGTTATTTTAGGTAACCATTACAAGGTTATAAAGCCAAAACAGGAAATTTACAAGAGAATAGCTGAAAAACAAAAACAATGTGATGAATGGAAAATATTATTCAGTATATTGGTACAAGAGACTCACAAGAACATAGATGTGGATGGCCTAAATTAAATGTCAATAGCTCATGACTGAAGGGCAGTGATCAGGGATAATGTAATATTCCATAATATCTGCTGTCATTGTATTGATGTATCTGTAGAGTAATTGACAGCAGAAACATTTGCTACTTCACATTCATGGTTCAGACCTATGGACCCAAAATGCCTCATTTTTTTTAGCAATATTATATATTTATCCCCTTCTTCGAGGCGAGTGTATTTGTTTTATTGTCTAAAATCATAATTGCAATGCTGAGAGTTTATGTTCTTCAAATGCTTAAGAATAGGGAGCAACATTTCTATAAATTCTTCCTGTAGTCCACAAGGATATTTCAGCATGTAGATTACAAAATTGCTATCACAACTGTAAAAATCTTTAATGGGGAATGTTTTAAAGGGGTTTTCTCACCACAATAATTAGCTTTTAGCATGTACGGAAAAGTAAATAAAGACTATTAACAAATACATTTCTGTTTTGATTTTGCTTTGTTCAGGGGATAAAGGAGATTTTATGTACTGCTGGTATACACAAGTTTCTTTTGGTTACTGACCACCTCTCTGCTCTCTCTCCTCATCTCATCTCCAGCACAGGAGCTTGTTTCCCTAACTTAATGTTGAGTTTTAACCCTTAGGGCTATGTAGCTTTGTGTACTACAGATTATAAATCTCCAACAGTCATGTCACTGTAGCAGGAATAGTTAGGTATAGCAGAACTTAAATGCCAATCATTGCGGTAGTACCACCCACAGCCCCACCAGAAAGTGTGAGTCTGAAGCTGCCTGGGGCTCTGTGAAACAGCATGGTGAAAAAACCTCTTTAATGATTTAGGCTTTTTTTCCCTTTTTATTGCAATGGAAAATTTTGCACATGTCAGGCAGGTAGATTTTCTCCTTCATGGAGTAGCTAGAAACTGCTGATATAATTAAATTTTACTGCTGCCGACATCTACCCTCGCCAGTTTGTTCCTGATGTTCTCATACAGTTTTACATACATTAGAAATGGATTTTCTGATTTTGGAAATTCTCCTACAGGAGGGGAAGATTGGATATTGTTTTCCAGTGTCTGCTAATTGCCATCTGTATCTTGAAGTCCCACATATGATATTTATTAATAAGTGGAATGTGCTTGGGTTTTCTTTGTTAGATCTGTCACTGCATAATTCTGTTCCTTTGATTTGTCAACAATTTCTCTGAATCGCCTTGGTTTTTACATTTTAATTCCATTTCTTCTAATCTGATCACAAGATTGGTTCTGTCACTATTTGACTATTTGGAATTGAGATCTAGGCAAAGATGTGAAAGATGTTTTTCACAGTTTTAGATTGGTTACTCGAATAGTGCGGGAAACTATTTCTATCTGTGCTTTTACTTTATAGATCAGTAAGATAAGATGAGCCTCTGTAGCATCACAAGTTGGTTTCAGTAAGGTAATCTTGGGGATGGACATGTTCCATTGATTAGCAGATTTATTCTGTTCATCCACAGTACTCGCTGATGTTCGCAGGGTCGGGATGACGGGTAGGCAAAAGTAGGCGATCGCCTAGGTGCCACCTTATTCTAGGCAGGAAGGGGGTGCAAGGAGGCAGGGGGGGCTACATTTTCTACGGGATGAGGGGGCTCCATATCTTTTTGCCTAGGGCACTAGAATACCTTGTCCCAGTACTGTTTGTTCATGTCTACCACTGTGTACAAATTTGTGTACAATATAAATTTTAGTCCCTGTGCACATTTGGGTTGGAGGTTCCATTACGAGCCTCTATCACAGATTCCATTAAAAATTCGGGACACAGTAGCACAGCGTGATGGAAACCTGACAAGCACCATTGTAGTCAAAGCAGTCTATCAGTTGCCATTGCTATTTATTGTCATGGGTCTGCTCCTCTGATGGTGCATGATAATGGGAATGATGCAGGTGTGAACAGGGCCACAGACTGACAGGTAAACAACTTATTATTTGTGTTACAAGTTGTGCCCCCGTCAGTCCCCGTGTGCCCGGAGCGAGTGGCGCTGCGGTCCACATATCGGGCGCACTCGCTCTTCTGGGCGCATCTGCTTACCTCACCGCGCTCCTGCTTCCTCACGTCCGTCTGCCGGCCAGCTGCACGCATCACCACTCCTTAGGGTGCGCGCGCGCCGGCTCTCTTAGATTTAAAGGGCCAGCGTGCCGGTAATTGGTTGATTGCCGTCCTCTGAAGAAAGAAAAGTTTTACCAGCTCACCAGCCGCAAACGCACGGATGTGCATGGAGCACAAAATATGCAGTAGAAAAAGTAGGAGAAAATTCCAGCGTCTTTTTAAAACGAAATTCTTACTTTATATGTCTTCGCAGTACATAATTCAAGATCCACAACAGAGTAAAACCGTTTTAAAAAGATGCTGGAATTTTCTCCTACTTTTTCTACTGATTGCCGTCCTCTGACCCTATATAATGGCTCCACCTCCGGCATGCCTCTGCCGAATCCATAGTGCCTGTACCTATGCGAGGAAGCCTTCTTGAAGTTCGGTTAGCCATTTCCGTGTGCCAGTCCTGTTTGCTCTCGTCCCTTGACCACGAACCTTCGCTGCCTGCCCTGACCTTCTGGCCTGTCCCTGTCTATAAGTTCGGCTGCCAATTCTGTACCGTGTTGCTCTCTGGCTGCCTCCGCAAGCAAGTCACATCAGGGGTAACGACCTTATGGAATCCCACCGCAGCAAGTCCATCCCACCTTGTGGCTAGCTATGGTGAATACCGGGACCCACTTAGACTCCGCTCCCTAGTGTGGCCTGTACCATCGCTTGCGGTGGTCCAGAGGATCCACTACCCCAAGTCGTTACAATTTGTAATAGGTGCTATTCCACAAGTAAATATAAACTGAATTCAGGTACATAGAGGAAGGTTCAAGCTGACCCAAAAGAGTATCAGAGGATCCCCTGGTGGTTCCAGGCTATGACATCCTATTTGGTCTCAAGGGTCAAACTCCATTTAGTACTGTCTTTGTAGACAATCACAATGACATTATCAGTGGGCATATAAGTGTTCTCTAGTAGATGGACCCAGAAGGTGGATAGGCCCATGTAATCCTATTCTCTGGTAGGCCCAAAAACCCCAAGAGTTTAGTGCAGATAATATACTACATAGCATATATTGATTTCAATGACTTCTGTTTGTCCGATTTGTACTTCAAGCCCTTTTCTATACACGTTGAGGAAAGCTTTTAAGTAAACGTTAAATGCTGCTGCAGACATTCATCTACATTTTCTATCTGGTAATTTATTAGAGTCCAGCTATAGGCAAAGTTATAAAACACACTGTAAATAATTGGGAAGGGGAGCAGTCATGCATTATATCCTCCACCTTCAGCAAATGGGTCTGCTGGATGGTTTTGTCCTTGTTAATTCGCCCAAAAGGTTTTGATGTGCTGCATTATCAAATTATAACTGCTGCCGGCTGTAAATGAAACAAATCTCCAAAAATAGTTATACATTGTTACAGTGAAATCCAGCTGAATTTTCCACTGGGGGCAGGGTTTTACATAATATGAACAAGCAACACAATGTGAGCAAACACTGTTGTTTGGCATTTTATGTAGAGCACAAGTCAACATGATCCATTCCACCAGGGAGACAGTTGTCTGTGTTCATCAACCCTACTTACCTGAGCAAAGAGTCATCAAAGCTGAACATTTTTCCTGCATTTGTTTCATTTCCTCAGCTTATGTAAATGCTAGGTGGTAATTGCAAAATAAAATCTGAAATGACAACATTCATTCTGTGTATGAGGTTATGTTGACATTGATTCATTTTTGGATGCAACATATGGAAACCATAAAAGTTTATTGCCTGGTATCTGAAATGTCAGCAGGATCTCATTGATGACTGATGACCCAACTCATGGGCATATGATGTGCCACAAAGAGTTAAAGGGTTGTCAGGGTCATTTTTTTTAGTTACTTATGCTCACTATGGACTAAACTGTCTTTAAAAAGTTTATTAAATGACTGTGTATTTTAGATGTGTGTGTTTTCAGATTATTTTTATTGTTTATATTGCCTCAAGTGATGACGTTCTGTTAAGAACGCCACCCCTTACTACATAGACTATAGAAGCACCAACCGCCTGACTAGTAGAAATTATCTGATGGGCATGCGCGCTAGTCAGGCAGCCGGCCAGCACTTCTATAGTGTAGCCGCCCACCGCCCTCCTCTAACAAAATGGCATGCGATAAAAAGTAGTGTGACACTGATTTAGGGGACGGTGATTGGTGGCTACAGTATAGAAGCTCTAACCAGCCTGCTGACTAGCACACATGCCCAGCAGATAATTATATCCTGGACATGCACGCTAGTCAGGAGGCCAGTGCTTCTGTAGTGTAGGTACTAGTAAGGGATGACATTAAGAATGGAACATCATCACGTGAGGCAATATAAATAATAATAATAAATATAATCTGAAAACACACACATCTAAAATACACAGATGTTTAATAAAATTTATAAAGACAGTTTAGTCCATAGTGAGCATAATTAACTAGAAAAAAAAAATAACTGGACAACCACTTTAAAATTATTCCATTCTGACTGCAACTCCCATTAGAGGGAGCTTAGGAAATGTACTGCATATAGTTTATCCATTGAATTCAATAGTAAAAAGTGTGCAATCTGGTTGTAAACTACCACTAGTGGTGGCCTCAGGAACTCAGAATTTTGTCATGTAAATGCGTATGTCTATTTCTGGTGTTTGCCTGTAATCTGTTAACCCCATGGAAAAGACTGGGGGACTTGGGACCCTCATTCCAATGGTCAGTGAAGGTCCCAATTAAGTGGTTCCCTAAAAGTGACATCATAAACTTTTACAAGATCAGTAAACCTTTTGATCATTACTTTTTAATCACAATTCTTAGCAAACATCTAACCACTCATTTGTGCATTAAAATATTCAAAACGTATAGTATTTTGTGACACATTCGTCCGGCCGCCATCTTGGACTGGCTCTGGGGGTTTTAGCTCACAGGGTCGTCGTCTTTGGGTAAGCAAATGGCATACTGACAAAGGCTTCTTTATGGCTTCAGCCTGTTTTATTGTGCAGGCATAGCATACCAGCAACAAAAACATAAATAAAATCCTCGGCCGTCTGGCCACTACCTAAACGCATTTAGTAGAACACCCTCTCTACCACCTATCACCGAGCACCATACACACTTTCCCCACAATGGGGTCAGACTTCTCTCCAAGTCTCTGTGGGGGCAAGAGCCTCTCTCCAGCTCCTCTGCTCACTGCCAGCTCGCAGACCACGCTCCCCGATCACCTGGAGTAGGAGGCCTCTAATAGATCTCCAGAGACCTACCCAATATCTGGGCTGGAACACAGGGACCTGAAACGTGGGAACAGCCACCCACCCACCCATTGCTCTGTAACCTTCTTAGTAACTAATTGCTGATAAATGTCCATTGTAGAAGATTTTATATCTGGATCAAACTGAGTACTAACTTTTAATTTATTTGACAACATTCTATTATATTGCATATGACCCTGTTTTTCCTGAAAAAAATGAATTTTCAACCGAATACTTCTACAAAATGTTAAAAAATCTACAGTAAAATCAAAAAGCCTAATGTCCTGGTTAGGTACAAAATTCAAACCTTTTTCAATCACCGCTATCTGGGACAGTGTCAGCTCTTTAGAGGAAATATTTAACATTAACGGGAATATATTTTCTTCCTGGTTCTCATGGTCAACGGTCTCTTTCTGCAGTCGTCATCTGGCGGTAATGCTTCTGCGCCTACACCAGGATCCCTTCGGTCCTTACTATTGAGTCCTCTAAAAAGTCTCTGTTCTTTTGTCCTCTATTATTCCTCCCAGTTCTCCAAGCTGTCCTTTCTTGTTGTACCAAATCGTCTGTTCCTGATGAGGTACTGCTCCAACCACTTTTTTGCTGAGTTACTCTAAACACACCACATTGGAAATGTCTTTCTTCGGCCCAAGTGTAAACATGGCTCAACGTGTAATCTCTTGTATCCCTTTCAAATTTCCTTAACTTATTCTGTAACAATGTAGCTTTAAGTTTTTCAGTATTAGATTTGAGCTCAGCATGTGTTTGATTACAACTCTCCAAGGTGGTATTCTTTTTAAGTTCATCATCCGCATTTTTTATCTCCATCCTCACATCATTCAATGCTAACTGTAAATGTTGGATAGTGAGGTACAATAAATCCATAGAATATCTGTTGCTTATAGCATGCCATTTTTCTTTATATTTATTATCATCAGGTAGCAAGATCAGTTGTAAAGAACTACATAACCCTCTCGGGATTCTGGATGCTTTAACATACTCCTTAAGAATAGTTGCGTGCGAGGTTCAGTTCACCTCTTTCTTTTTCAGCTGTTCGAGCTGTTGGGGATAATTAACTATGGTCTCCTCCTTAGCTTTATCCCAACTCAGCCCTGCAGATTCAGCTTGCTGTATGATCTGTAGTCTTTCTGTTTCTGTGAAACAGAATAATTCCGCCCAGTTGTATGTACTATTGGCAATCTCCTCATATGTCTGCTCAATGTCTTATGCACACAAGTTCTTACAGATATGCGGCAAAAGAGGAAGAAACAGTCTTAAATGCAATTTAGCCACCATCTACTATGATTCAAACTCGATTATACCCATGTTTGGCTGATCAAAATGCAGGACACCTCCAATCCCGTCTTCATAAACTTTTACAAGATCAGCAAAACTTTTGATCATTACTTTTTATTCAAAATTCTTAGTAAATATCGAACCACTCGTTCGTGCATTAAAATGTCCATATATCAATCGAATAGGAAAAGGAATAAATGGATCCGGCGCACATATGGTTAAAAAAAGCCCGAGCTAGAGGCTTTTAAGTAAAAATAGTTTTTATTCTTAAAAATGCAAGGATTTACTCTCGCAAGATTAAAAACGAAACTGATAAAACTTGACGCGTTTCGCGCGAGCACCCGCGCTTCATGAGAAGTATACAGTACATAGTATTTGAACAAAGCAAATATAACAATACTTAAGCTATGATTGGATAAAAGGTGTGTCTGTGTTAATGACGTGAAGATACGGGTGATCGGTGATGTTACTGGGAAGTTCAAAGAACATTGGAGAAGAAAGTGTCAATCAAGAATCAAAAGACAAAAAAAAGATCCTCTGGATAGGAAGAAAAGCTGTCAATCAAAAAGAAGAAAAGAAACTCAGAAAGAACACCGTGAAATGACAAAAAAATGTGCTGTTGAATGTGTAATAAATCAGAATTATATATCCAAGAAAAGTGACTGTAAACCTATGGATTGTGAACCCGTGATGTAGATAAATCACGGCGGGCTAAACTGATATCAGTGGATGTAGATAAATCCCTGAAAACCCCATATAAGTGAATAGAAAAGACGGGGTGGGTAATATGAACGCGTCAATGGTTGAGCTTATAGAAAGTTTAAAAGTGTAAGGCGCTAAAAATTCTAAGTTAAAAAGTGCCAAAAAAACTTCATAATTCCAATAAGGAACATGATTGGTTGAGCTTAAGTGTGGGAAACATGAATGGGCCAATAGGCAGTAAGAGTCAGAGATTAACTGTGATAGGTGGTAATAGAGCGGTAGTTCTAAATCAGCCAATGACAGTTGAAGGTGCAATGGATGCTGTGATTGGTGGTGTAAACCGCGGGAGGTATGAGCGGACCAATCACAGAGAGAGCTACTTCTCTATGGAGAAATGCATGTAAAAAGTATGCCCGCTTGTTTCACAGGAATAGAACTCCCAATCTCAGTTATACTTATACAAATGTATGGAATGACCTTTAGTCCACACCTGAATAGTACTGGATGGCAATGAATGGATGAAATAGCTCAAATACAAATTTATTAAAACAATAAAAGTTTTATTCACATCTCTGAACCCAGCCATCCGTTCTTTTATTATCTTCCAAAAATCCATAAAAACCTCACCACACCCCCAGGTCATCCCATTATTTCAGGGATCAATTCCATCACCAGCCAGCTATCCCATTATCTTGATTTACATTTTCAGCCCTTCGTCATTAATCTACGAAGTTACCTCAGAGACTCTGGACAGCTCATTAACTTTCTATCAGAACTCCCACCCAATAAAAATTACATCTTAATTACAGTAGACGTATCTGCGCTCTACTCCAACATCCAACACAATATAGGCATACAAAGTGTTAGTCAGATATTGGATACCGATCCCTCATTAACTCAACAAAAAAAACCTTTCTGATAAAAGGGTTGGAATTAATATTGGAGAATATTTTTTTCCATCATAATAGCGCCACCTACCGGCAGATACGGGGGACAGCTATGGGTACGAGGGTCACCCCCTCATATGCGAATATCTTTATGGTAGCATATGAGGAAGAATACATCTATGCCAAACCTATTTTTTTCCAACACATATCCCTCTACAAAAGATTCATAGACGATCTCTTTTTTGTCTGGTCCGGGCCCCTTGATCTTATCCCTTCATTCATCAATCATCTAAATCCCAACACCAAAGGAATCAAGTTTGTATCCAAAACAAGCATAGACAATATTGAGTTCCTTGATCTCAATATTTCTCTAAATCAAGGACAAATTCACTACAACCACCTATTTTAAGTCCGTTGATAGTAATACCTATATCAATTTCAGGAGTGCACACCATAAACCCTGGTTATGTTATATTCCCTACGGACAGTACAAAAGAATAAGGAAAAATTGCACTGAAGATGCAGACTGTGCTCGTCAAATTGACATCTTAGAGAATAGGTTCAGGGAAAAGAAATACCCAGAACATCTATTACAGAACGCAAAAGAAAGGGTCCAAAAACTGTCACAAAAAGACTGCCTGGAAAAAAGAACCAAAGCAGAGGGGGACAATACTTCAAAAATCCAGTTCTCACTGATCACACAGTATAACACCTCACGGTCCAAAATCAGGAATACTTTAGACCAATACTGGTATATTTTGAAAAAAGACCCTTTTTTGGGACTACTCCTACCAGAAAAACCTGGCATCATCTATAGGAGAGCACCCAATATAAAAAGCCTGATAGCTCCCAGCCGCATCAAAGACCACACAGAGATTCCAAATAATACCCCCCCCCCCAGTCCGGGCAGTTCTCCATGTGGTTCACCGCAGTGCCTCTGCTATTTAAGCATTTGCACCAAGTCACAGATCACTTCTAATACTACTAAAATAACGTATCCAATTAAATATGAACTTAACTGTAAAAGTTCTTATGTTATTTATGTCATTGAAAGTATCTGTAAAACCCAAAATCGGGGGGCAAATTCCCGAACTTAAAATCTTGTAAATGGCCACGGGGCATCATTAAAAGGGGGGGGGACATGCTAAAAAGTGTCCCCGTATTGTAATGTTTCCCCCAAAGGACTTAAAGCTATAAAATGCCCGGTAGATTTTCCCCTTTCTGAACAACCAAATAGTTTTCAAGCGCTTCAAAAGAGGGAAAGTTTTGGATCTAAAATTACAAACTCTTTTTCCCAAAAGGACCTAAAGGCACAGAACTTAATAAAGATAATAAAACACCTGGAAATAAGACCCCCATTCTCCCCAGGCCCCATAGAAATTATGTTGTTTTTGTTGGTTCACTCTTTTCCCCGGGGCTTATTCCCCCAAATCATAGAATTTTATGCTTTCTCAGCCGTCATTTGGGCTTCATGCATATATACTTAATGCTTGGGGTTTTTTACATTAAGGTACATTGTTTTAATAAGTGGAATTTGTATTTGAGCTATTTCATCCATTCATTGCCAACCAGCTATTCAGGTGTGGACTAAAGGTCATTCCATACATTTTTTAAAAGTAAAACGGATTGGGGAGTTCTATTCCTATAAACAAGCGGGCATACTTTTTACATGCATTTCTCCAAGAGAATTAGCCTCTCTGTGTTGGTCCGTCATACCCCCGGGGTTTACACCCAAATACGCATCCATTGCACCTTAACTGTCTTGGCTATTTAGAATACCGCTCTATTTACCACCTATCACAGTTAATCTCGATTTACTCCCTTTTGGCCCATTATGTTTCCCCAATTTAAATCACCAATCATTTTCCCTTATAAAATTTATAAATTTTTTTTGGCCTTTTTTAATTAAAAATTTTGCCCCTTTACCTTTTAAACTTTTATATCAACCTTGGCGTTCATTTTAAACCCACCCCGTCTTTTTTTTCCCCTTTTTTTGGGGGTTTTCAGGATTTATCTACATCCCTGATATCATTTAGCGCCGTGATTACTACATCAGGTTCACAACCCATGGGTTTACACCCAAAATTTTTTTGGGAAATTTAATTCTGTTTATACTATTAACAGCACATTTTCTCGTTTTTCAGGGTGTTTTTCTGAGTTTTTTTTTTTTTGATTGACAGACCTCTTCCTATCAAAGGGACTCTTTTCTCTTGTCTTTTGATCTCCTTGATTGACACTTTCTTCTGCAATGTTCTTTTAATTCCCATAAATCCCACACCCCGTACCCCAGTCATTAAAACGACACCATTTTATCCATCACGCTTGAGTATTTTTAATTTGCTTTTTTCAAAAACTATTACTGTATACGTTGATGAACCGGGTGCTCCCAAAAACCTCAATTTTATCGTTTTGTTTTTAATCTTGCGAGAGTAAACTGCTTTTTAAGAAAAAAACTATTTTTCTTAAAGCCTCTATCGGGCTTTTTTTTAACCATATTGCCCCGGGGCCTTTTTTCCTTTTCCCCATTGGCGCTATCTCCCCCCGGGTTTCCGGGGGGAGCATCAGGACCAGGGCCCGCAAATAAGGGCTAGGAAAAAATAAATAGCCCGTAAGCGCAAGATGTTGTGCCTCTACAATAAAATGAAAATTCAAAGGTGGTCTAACTCTTTTTCTCATTCATTATTTTTAATGGTATAACAATTTGTCGCCCCCTCTCTTTTTTCTTTCTGCATATATCAATCGAATAGTATTAGTACACTTAAGTTGTTTGTTACGGTTTAGCCTAGCTGTTCAGAACTTAGTCCATCGCTGCTTCCATGATGGGATAGACAGGAGACACCAACAACTGGGCAGAGCAGTGTTGGGGGGAATGTCATTAGCTAGACACTTTGTTAAGGAAAGTCATGGACTTTCCGAACTAAGTTGGTGGGTTTTAAGGTCTTTGAGCCTGATGCCTTCTGTACCCCCGTTTTTGGGGTTTTCCCGTTACCCGTCTTAAGAGCAGGATAAGTTTTTGAACGGTAGGGGAAGCCCAACAAACAATTAGTATAAAAAATATATACGTTGTTTAGGGCATTTTAATGCACGAACGAGTGGGGTTGTATTTATAAAAATTTAAAAAAAATTTAAAGTCAAAATTTTGCTGATCCGGTAAAAGTTTATGAAGACGTATTAACGGGATCGGAGGTGTCCTGCATTTTGATCAACCAAACATGGGTATCTCGAGTTTGAACATGTAAATTTGGCTAAATTTATTTAAAAACTGTTCCCCAAAATATTCATTTTCACCCATCCCCGAAAAGCAAAAACATTTTGTATCTGCCATTAGTGGTAAACTATTGTTGTTGTCTCTGGAGGAGGAGATTAAGGCAATCGGTAACTTAGTTTTAAAATGGGGAAAAGCGTGTGGTTGTAGAGTTTGAAGTAAAACCAATTTCAGGAGAGGAACGGGAAGAAAAGGAAGGGAAACCTTTTTAGGAAAAGGCCCCTTCGGATTTGGATGGAGCCTCCGCTTTATTAAAAGTAAGTCACACAATCTCAATTTTTTCCAAAATGTCAGTGAAGGAGTACAATACACAGCACTAAAAACAACCTAATTTATTCTACATTTAAATAATTTATACACAGAATTGCAATTCAGAACACAAGATGTCATCTTATCAAGTAATAATTCTTAAGTAATCAGCCCTTAAATCTTTAAGTAATTTTTCTGCCTGTAAATAGAATCACTTACCATAATTACTCTCTTCTATTACATTGTAATACCAAAAAAATGAACTACCGGTTCCACCTGTAGAGAGGGAGAGACACATAATCAATTTTTTTTTAAAGTGGCGTGCATGTCATTTAAAAACTTTTTTAAAAGTCGGTGGTCCCCGATTAATTCAACTCTTATTACTGTATTTCAATTGTGTTAAATAAATATTACATTGGAATCTTAGATAATAGGTTTTCATAATTGCCCACCTGAAAGATGTCTTGACTCACCTGTGCTTTATTAAAAGGGTTCATACAGATAAGAAGTACTGATATCAGATGCGTGCTGGGGTGTACTATTCCAATGTTCAACCTCAATTATAGCTATTTCATTTGTCCTAAGTCTGTGATCTCAAATCTGTGGCTTTCCATCCACAGTGATTCTTCACTATGCTGTTTCACACTTTCTTCAAGCTCCGGAGGTTCTACAGCAGAGGTTGGCATATCAGCGCTGCTATTCCTAGCTGATGTGAGTCACAGTTAATAAATCCATTCATTTTGTATGTTCCAGTATCATTTTGATACCTTTTAAAATTATTTGTCTTTCTAGCATACTTGCAAGTATTGCATCTGGTTGTACCACATCCATAGAACCCATACTTGCAATGCTTTCAAGTATGCTAGAAAGACAAATAATTTTAAAAGGAATCTAAATGATACCAAAACATACAAAATTAATGGATTTATTAACTGTGACTCACAACACATTGTGTATGCAATCCATTGTGTGATATGTGACAAAATATGTAGGTAGATGCATAAGAAAACTAAAAACAAAGATAGCAGAACATCTAGCAGGCATTAGAAATAACCAAACATCATTCAGGAGCAGTAAAACATTTCCTGGAGGTACATTCAGGTTCAGTGGATGGTTTCTGTTACTTTGCTATAGAGAAAACGTAGACCCCCCAAAAACGTGGGCTTGGCCCGCGCGAGTGCTTCGTGAGGGAAAACTGGAACCCGGAATTGTGTACGAGGGGTAAAACAGGTCTTAATTACAGCAGCGATTTGCTATATATTTATTGATAAGTATTAAATTGGAATTTAAAGGGGTGGTCTCACTACATTGATTCATCTTACCTCAGTCCGGTTTTTTGGTTTCATTTTGAAATTCAGGGGTGTTTATGGCTCCCCCTAGGGTGCAGTAGAAGCCGGTTGTAGCTTAGCAACCAGTGCTGGAGCCCCATTTAGGGAGATTGAAAAAGACTGTAGCTTAGGCCGAGGAGTGATGCGCCCCCTACAAGGGGGATTTTATAGGAATTGGTAGGACATGTTAATGGCAATTTGCAAAAAGGGTTTTTTTGCAAGTCTTTTTAAAATAAAAAGCCACTTTGAGTGAGACAAGACTGTTAGATGTAGTATTTGGAAAAACAATAGAACATTTCCCGGTGTAACGGGGGAGTGTTAGTTTTTAATTTTTTTTTAATGCATCCCTATCATGTTTTCAGGGGGGACTGAGGTTTTTGGGAAAAATGGTATTTTATGGAAGATAACTGTGATAGGTTGAGTAGGCTTTTTAACACAAGTAGACTAGAGGTATAGTATGCTGAGAACAAGGTCTAAGTGCTGTCCGAAACGCGCCTGCGTTACCTGCCTAATTACGTTTATATCACCTGTATGTGAAGAATTTGAATGAAGAAGCCGTTTTCACTTATACGCTGGTCCGATACTACATATGTTAAAGTTATATACAATAAGCACCTCCTGATGGTGGCTAAAGGTAGCCATTATGAAAACATCATGATAAGCAAAGGAAAACCTTGAATGTGGGTATCCCATCTACCATGGGTCCCCTGATAGTCATGTCCTATGTTTTACTCACTTGTATTGAGAAAGTTTAATATTTGTATGTTATTGTGGTGTCCATTTTTGCAACATTGACAACAGGAAGTGCAGACTTATTGGTTTGAGTTTTGAATGATCTTCTCAGAAACTGATGCCAGGCTTCAATTATGTCTGTATGTGCAATCAATCTTCATTTAAAGACAATTTTACTCTTCTCTTCTGAGAAGTGCATTCAAATGTGACAACTAATATAGCTACACTGCAAACACCAAGAATACTGTGAAAGTCCAGATATATTGTGTGTCTCTAAATACAATAGGCCTTATAATTATGGGAAACACCATCAATAATAATCCCTTCTGTATGGGAAGGGGCTTAACACATTTCTATTTTGTGTCTCTTGAATAATTAACTGGGTTCTTTTTATTACAGATAATTTATTTAAACCAAAGGAGAGAGCAATTTCAGAAAAGGAAATGCAACAAAGATCCAAAAGGTATCAGACATCCTGAGGTACCAACCAATGAATAGATAAATATGCTCACTGGACAACATTTATTTGCTATATTCCTTATACTATCTGATTGCAGCTCAGGATAGAAGATCAATTTTTAAAGATGCTATTTAACTGCCAGGACTCACAGAAAAAGTCTGTGAGTCCTGCTTTCCCCGCCCACACACAGAGTGATGACAGGTTTTCCTGTATGAGTGTGTGTATGCAGGAAGAGCTATTAAAGGGGCTGTCTGTTTAAAAAAGTAATGGTGCTGCTTCATGAACTGTCGTACACCAAAACTAGGCGCATTATACGGCGGGCAAGACACTTTGTAATGCGCCTAAAGATGGTGTGCTGTGCGCCCCCGTCGCACAATGCGCTTATTGAGGCGTATTACATATGTTATGCACCTCTGTCGGGCAATGTGCTTCGATAGGCGCATTACATATACCACCAATGATATGCTATGCGGCGCGATTTGCACAATGCGCCTTTTTCGGCGAGATCCGCCTTTTTAAGCGCTATGCGCCTTTTTGACACGATTCGCCTTTTTAGGCGCATTAAGTTTTCTATGCACGGTATACCTGACATGGAAACTTTTCTGTCATGTCGCCCTATTCTATAATCTGTCATATTTTACTTGAAAATGGCGGATTGTAGAACTGTTCAATTAAATAAGATGGCTGAAATCCAAACACCGCAGCAAGAAAAGGCACAAAAAATGAAAAACAAGTGTAAAATATGGGTTGGATTCTGATTAGAATCCGACAAGTATTTTTTCCTGAGCCGTGTGGACACCGCCTTAAAGTCCTCCGCGATAAGAATGCTCTAATCTGCGTCATAAATCCTGAGCAATAATGGATTTTCATCCCAGGAGCCTTTAGGGCACAGATTTTCTAGCACCTCAGCAGACACTATTTCCTCCAAGACCAATGAGAGGTACAGACCTGTTGTGCCTACAGGTAAATCCAGCCCTGATCCACAGTTATTCCTTTGCAGTTTAACTATATAGACATGAATCCAAAATGTTGAATGTAGAGTTGTTCCAGGTAATTGGCTCTTACATCTGTAGAAACTGAAAAATTTCAATTCAAAACCAATAGAGATAAAATATGTCTTTTTATTCCACAGCTTCAGTAAAAGATTGAGAAGGGTTATGTTGACCCTGGAGAAGAATGGGTTGATTTTCACTTTATATATTGCAGGAAGAACAGCAATCTTTCAAATGAACAGACACATTTTACCTGAAGTGACTTCTCCGTTATGTTATAGCCATGTCAAGCTAATAAGTCTGGGATAGGCTTGGGGGGTTCTTTCTACTGATCATTTGTCTTCTCTCTGATATTTTTATGACCAGCCAAACACTGTTGTTTAAATCTTGTGCTAACCAGGGTGTACAAAGATGTTAAAAAGCTTCCTGTCTGCGAATCCAGCGCTCTGTATCATATTCAATCATATCCATTGGCAAGAATGATTTATCAGCATGGCTTTGAGGGCAAATAATTTAACTGTATGGTTTATCTTGGGATATTATAGCTCAGTGTTATACAGTGGGGAAAAAAGTATTTAGTCAGCCACCAATTGTGCAAGTTCTCCCTCTTAAAAAGATGAGAGAGGCCTGTAATTGACATCATAGGTCAACCTCAACTATGAGAGACAAAATGAGAAAACAAATCTTGAAAATCACATTGTCTGATTTGGATAATTTATTTGCAAATTATGGTGGAAATAAGTATTGGTCCTACAAACAAGCAAGATTTTGCTCTCACGACCTGTAACTTCTTTAAGAGACTCCTCTGTCCTCCACTCATTACCTGTAGTAATGGCTCCTGTTTCAACTTGTTATCAGTATAAAAGATACCTGTCCACAACCTCAAACAGTTACACTCCAAACTCCACTATGGTGAAGACCAAAGAGCTGTCAAAGGACACCAGAAACAAAATTGTAGCCCTGCACCAGGTTGGGAAGACTGAATCTGCAATAGGCAAGAAGCTTGGTGTGAAAAAACCTGTGGGAGCAATAATTAAAAAATGGAAGACATGAAAAACCACTGATAATCTCCCTCGATCTGAGGCTCCATGCAAGATCTCACCCTGTGGGGTCAAAATGATCACAAGAACAGTGAGCAAAAATCCCAGAACCAAATGGGGACCTAGTGAATGACCTGCAGAGAGCTGGGACCAACGTAACAAAGGCTACCATCAGTGACACACTATGCTGCCAGGGACTCAGATCCTGCAGTGCCAGACGTGTCCCCCTGCTTAAGCCAGTACATGTCTGGGCCCGTCTGAAGTTTGCTAGAGAGCATTTGGATGATCCAGAAGAGTACTGGGAGAATGTCATATGGTCAGATGAAACCAAAGTAGAACTGTTTGGTAGAAACACAACTTGTCGTGTTTGGAGGAGAGAGAATGCTGAGTTGCCTCCAAAGAACACTATATCTACTGTGAAGCATGGGGTGGCAACATCATGCCTTGGGGCTGTTTCTCTGCAAAGGTACCGGGACGACTGATCCATGTACATGAAAGAATGAATGGGGCCATGTATCGTGAGATTTTGAGTGCAAACCTCCTTCCATCAGCAAGGGTATTGAAGATGAAAAGTGGCCGGGTCTTTCACCATGACAATGATACCAAGTACACGGTCAGGGCAATGAAGGAGTGGCTTCATAAGAAGCATTTCAAGGTCCTGGAGTGGTCTAGCCAGTCTCCAGATCTCAACCCCATAGAAAACCTTTGGAAGGAGTTGAAAGTCCGTGTTGCCCAATGGTAGCCCAAAACATGACTGCTCTAGAGGAGATCTGCATGGAGGAATGGGCCAACATACCAGCAACAGTGTGTGCCAACCTTGTGAAGACTTACACAAAACGTTTGACCTCTGTCATTGCCAACAAAGGATATATAACAAAGTATTGAGATAAACTTTTGTTATTGACCAAATACTTATTTTCCATCATAATTTGCAAATAAATCCTTTCCAAATCAGACAATGTGATTTTCTGGATTTGTTTTCTCATTTTGTCTCTCATAGTTGAGGCCTACCTAAGATGTCAATTACAGGCCTCTCTCATCTTTAAGTGGGAGAACTTGGACAATTGGTGGCTGACTAAATACTTTTTTCCCCACTGTATAATATAAATCCCCTTTCACCATCCATCAAATGTATTTTGTTTGGACTTTGCAAATTTGTGTGTTTTAGGGGGTCCTATATTGTACTATTTATAAAGTATGTATATACATGTCGTACCCTGAACTACTCATTGTCGGTGATTTATGCTGTAACGCCCCTGAATATTTGCCCGGGATCTCACAGGCTTCATAATCTGTTCTGGATTGAACATTTCCGCCACTGTAACCTTTAATCAACACCTAATTCCAGATTTTACATGACTTCAGTCAGTTGAGTCCTCATGACGACTATTCAACAAATACCATTGATTGCCGGAGTAATGGGATCTGTATACTTCATATTAGCTGCTGATGTATGAGTTGAACAAGCAAGAACTCATATTGTCCTGGTTTGTCCCATATACTGCTGTTGCATACAAATTTACTGGACTGTAATAGCACCCAGGCAACTGAATGTCCATAGGACACCTTGTCATACAGAAATGTCCAATTCTACTATGAATGCCAGATAGGTACACAAGAGGCAAAGACCATAGAAGGAAAATCTCACATTGTGAGTCCTTTTGGATTTTGTTTGGTAAGACACTCATGTCCTAAAAGGCTTAAATTCACAACAGGATCTAATTTTACAACAGTAAGTCAATGTAATACATAATTGATTTTATTTTTACTTAATTATTTAGGGCGACATGTCCAAAAAGTGACGTATCCATTCCAGTTTTAGGAGCATTAAATCAGTGTAAAGTGCGCGTGAAAGGTTACCTTAATGCGCCTAAAAAGGCGCATTGCATCTATAAAGGCGCATTGAGCAGCTCGCGGCACATAGCATATCATTGGTAATGCGCCTATCGCGGTGCATTGCCTGACGTAGGCGCATAACATATGTAATGCACCTCAATAGGCGCCTTGCACGACGGGGGCGCACAGCCCACCATATTTAGGCGCATTACAAAGTGTTGTGCCCGACATATAATGCGCCTAGTTTTGGTGTACGACAGTTCCTTTACAACAAAAATATGGCATCAAAAGTGGTTTTGGCACAAAATAGACCAAAAAAATGGCGTTGGCGAGTTGGGACATGTCGCCCTTAATGTTTTTACAAATCACATTTCACAATATGTATCGGGCTATTGGCTAGTCTCTGCTATGTAAACGCATGTGTTTCAATTTTGGAAAAATGATCAAAAAGTTGTATACACCCCAAAATGGTACCAATAAGAACTAATAGCTGTCCCTCTAAAAACAAATCAGCACATAGTTGTGACCAAAGAAAAAGAGCTGTCTTCAGATGAGCATATGGTTTGGCATAACTCACAGTCATATTGCATGGTTCAATGAGTTGGATGTGACTTGAGGAATTCTACAGTCAAAAGGTGGTGCTGCAAAGTCCTATAGCTAGTCCTAGGTATCCAAGTAGGAATTATGGTGAGCAAAGTTATGTGGCAATATATAGGTCAATGTTAGCCAGGCATTATAAATGCAGAGGTACAAGTTTAGAAGTACACATCAGTGATGAGGCTTGTTTATACCATTTTTTAACCAACACTGAACTGTAGAAACGCCACGTACCACAAACCTTGCATCTGAAGGTAAGACAATTTTGTTAGTTTATTGAACAGAATAATGGGTTTCAGCTGTGCGACCACAATTACAGAGGTGAGAATTTGCCATTAGGACCCTAAAATAATAGCTGCTGAAAAGAGGGCTTTACAATAATATGCAAATAATAAATTATAAATCAGCCCTTACCTGCAAAACACTGCTACTGCTTTAAGAGGTTGTATGAGAATTAACTTTTATTTATCTATAAACAGCGCCACTAGTCTACAGGTAATATCTGCTGTTACAGTGCAGTCATATCAGCCACTTATCTTCTCTATAGGGGAAATGAAGTGTTACATGCCAGTAATATTCATAACTTCAGATAGGTCAAATGGTAGGAACTTATTCAGACAAACCCTATAACTGGCATGGGCTAAGCTATAATACCAAATATAACACATGAACAGTGATGCTATTAACTGATCTATAAGGGAGACAGTGCAGTCAGTCAGGAGAGCTGGAGGCTATGTACACAGTTATAAGGAAGGACCTTTCAGCTCTGAAGCAGTTGGGGTTATGTCCTGAGTTTTTTTCATGTGGTTCCTGTTGCAAGCAGCAGTGAAAGGGGAACCTCTGTCTATTAAGCTGGCAATAGACAGGGCAGGTCAGGGTGAAGGAGAGCTGCACATTTCACGGCAACACCTGAAGTAGAGCAGGCCCAGAGAGAGAATATAGAGACCTAGGAATAGTGGACACCAAGGAGTGGCAGACAACTCTGAAATAATAATGGACAGTTTGTGGGACAGCCGGAGAAGAAAGGGACCCCAGTGAGTGGACAAAGAGCGTCCTGTGTTGCCAGACGGCAGCAACTTGCACAGCTGGGCTGGGACGAGGGGTCAGCGCCAGTGCCAGCATCTTGCACAGTTGGACAGGGTCGGAATAAGAAGGGAGTTGTGAGGAGTGTCAAGAGTCCAGAGAGGGGGTCTGAGCTATGCTACAGAGACAGGTGCCCGGCCTTTATGATAGGTAAAAACCACAAGAAGAGTACCGTGACTAAAAGGCTGAAGTATTTCCGAAGAAACTGTTATCTCCAATCAATACTGACAGTCAATGTGTGCAGGGATACACCCCTCTGAAAACCTTGGTGGTAACACCCAGCTGACTGATTCAGTGATACATTTCTTTAAGGCTATGTTCAAAATCGCTCTGGCTTGGCCCCCATTTACTTTCATTTACTCTGGTGCGTAAGCACCAGGAAGAAGTGATTTGTCGCTTCTTTCTCCCGGCGCATTATATGGCAGATAATCATAGCTCTGAATGAGAGCTGTGAATTACCATAGTTGTGGGGCATAATTTGGGCATATTGCAGCGCAATTACATGCCGACTTACACCCCGCAAAAACGGCGTGTAAACATATCCTAAAGAATAACAGAGGAACAGCACAACATAGTTATAAGAGAAGATGCTCCAGAATTATTAGACATGTCAGGGGATATCACAGCTCCTCTATAAGTATAGTTTAATGGAGCATTGATAAAGAGATTGTCTAGGATTAGAAAACCATAGCTCCTTTCTTCCAAAAACAGTAAAACACCTGTCTATGGGTTGTGTCTTGTTTTGCAGCTCTTACAACAAATTCCCAAATGGCAAATAATTACCATAATTTCCCAATTATCATTCCATTACTATATGATTATATTGAAATTAACTCAAACATTAAAACATAGGGCCACATGGATGAAAACTGTCTAGGTCTAAAACTCACATTGTTGTCCATAGCAACCAGTCAGAGCGCCCCTTCTATTGTATATAGTGCTCTGGAAAAATCAGAGAGTCCCTCTCATCTTTCCAGATCACTATACGAAATGAAAGGGGAGCTCTGATTGGTTGCTATGGACAACAATGTGAGTTTTAGACCTAGACAGTGTCACGAGCAGTGCCGCAGCCCCCAGTCTGGGCTGCCGGAGCGCTTGTCCATCTGTGTCCCCTTCTGCTCTGGGGAGAGCGGTGCCGCGGTCCGCACTACGGAGAGCGGTGCCGCGGTCCGCACTACGGGCCGCGGGCGCACCAGCTCCCTCGGGCGCATTCTCTTATCTTGCTGCGCTCCTGCATCCCCGCGTCTGTCTGGCCGGCCGGGGCACGCGGCTCCTTTGCTTAGGGCGCGCGTGCCGGCTTTCTCAGATTTAAAGGGTCAGCGTGCCGGCAATTGGTTTTTCCGCCCGCTGACCCTATATAAGGGCTCCACCTCCATTAGCACCCTGCCGAATCCACAGCGCCCTTGACCTATGAGAGGAAGCTTTGTCTTGTTCCAGTTACTCGTGCCTGTGTACCAGACCCGCCTGCTTACGTCCTTCGACTCCGAACCTTCTCTGCCTGCCCCGACCTTCTGGCCTCAGATTTCGTCTACCGTTCCTGTACTGCGTTGCACCTCGGCCGCCTCTGCAAGCAAGCCACATCAGGGGTAGCGACCTGGTGGAATCCCGCCACGGCAAGTCCAACCCACCTTGCGGCGGGCTCTGGTGAAAGCCGATACCCACTTAGATTCCGCTCCCTGGTGTGGTCTGTACCACCGCTTGCGGCGGTCCAGTGGATCCACTACCCCAGCTCGTTACAGACAGTTTTCATACCTGTGGCCCATAATTTTTAATCTAGGACTCTATAAGTGTTAAACTATAAAGGACGTAAGGTAGTTGAACCAATTTATTTTCTGTAACTGACCATCATCAGGATTGATACTGATCTAAGCTTTAGTATCTTCAGTATACTATTCCTTAAAGGAGTTGTCTCATTACGAGCTTTCAGCCTGTCACTGTCCCTGGTAAGTTGAACTGAGGGGCGTGCTTCTTGGTCTGTCTGTTCTGCTCCCTTTTTTCCCCCCCCCATTAAGCCACAGGCAAGCTACTTAACTTTTTATACAGGGGGGGAGGGGGTTTGCTCTCAGAGTTCACCCTGTGTGTGCCTGCCTAGGTCTGTTGCAGGAGAGGGCTGTTCTAGGAGTGGAGAGAGGAATATGAAGCTGTGTGCTAATAGAGCAGAGGGGATGCATGTGTTCCTATATCCCTGCTTTGCTTAACAAGTCTCCCCCAAACTCCAGCAACAACAAGGGCAGGTTTACTATACTCAGGATGTGTCCCTAATACAGGAGAACATAAAGTATTCACATTCCTGATCTTGATTGTATTAGTATAGTCACAGTTCCCCAAAGACATATCATGATTTTTAGTAACAGACAGGGTCACTGCTGTCACAAACTTATCTGTGTAGAGAGCAGGAGGAAGCAGGGGCACACAGGGTTAATCCAGGCAGCTCGGACACAGACTCCAGAGTCCTCCTCCCCCCTCCCTCCTCCTCCCTCCACTACAGAAGCATTCTGTGCGGGAGGGGCTCTCTGCTCTGACCTGTCTTCAAAGGTGATGAGTCATTCAGACCTGACAGCCAGTAAGATAAGGATCAACAGGTCGGCTACTATAGAGATTTGAGAAGCTGATGTAGTAATACTAACAGGGCTAGCTCAAAATCAGTAGAACATTTGTAATGAACATATATTGCAAAGCTGCTTGTTTTTTAAAGATCTTTAAATTAAAACCCAATCATTGTAGCGAGACAACCCCTTTAAGTAAACTCCCTAGAACGCCTACATTAAAAAGAAATGAATAGGGCCCCTCCCTCCCCCTGTCATAGTTTCATAGTTTGTAAGGCTAAAAAAAGACAAGTCGTCCATCTAGTTCAGCCTGTTGTGCTAAGGTGTTGATCCAGAGGAAGGCAAAAACCCCCAAGGAGGTAGAAGCCAATTGTCCTCATTTTAGGGAAAAATTCCTTCCTGACTCCAATCTGGCAATCAGAAAAATCCCTGGATCAATGACCCCTCTCCTGAATCTAGTCACTGTAACTTGTTAATTATTACGCTCCAGAAATGCATCCAAACCCTTTTTTAACTCGGTTATTGAATTCACCATGACAAGTCCCTCTGGCAGAGAATTCCATAGTCTACACTGCTCCTTAAAAGTAAAGAATCCCTTTCTATGTTTATGTAGAACTTTCGTTCCTCAAGAAGTTTAAAAGGGCCCCCTTGTTCTAGATACAGCCCTGGGTATAAATAAATCTTGGGAGAGATCTCTATATTGACCTTTGATGTATTTAAACATATTTATTATGTCCCCCCGAAGCCTTCTTTTCTCTAAACTAAATAACCCCAATTTTGCCAATCTTTCTGTGTACTGTAGTCCACCCAGTCCTTTTATTATTTTTGTTGCCCGCCTTTGTACCTGTTCAAGCTCTACAATGTCTTTCCTGTGCACTGGTGCCCAAAACTGTACACAATATTCCATTTGTGGTCTAACCAGGGACTTGTATAATGGGAGAATAATATTCTTATCATGTGCATCTATGCCCCTTTTAATGCACCCCATGATCATGGTCATGTTTCACCATATATCATGGTGCTTTTAGGGGGAAAGGTTTTTGCCTAGATTAAAAGTTATGTTTTAATGCTTGAGTCAATTTGACTATAATCACATAGTAAGGAGATGATAGTTGGAAAATGATGGTAATTATTTGCCATATTTGTAATTAGTTGTAAATGCCGTATTCTACCAGCCAACTATCAATGGGTGCTTTTGCCGTCTGTATTTGTTTTGTAGCTCAGATCCATAAGTAGCAGAATTGTAATCCTACACACTGATGTTTTCAGAAGAAAAGTGCCTTGTTTTCTAATCTTGGACAAGCCCTTTACTTTTTTTAAAATTACACGCCCCTCAATCTAAGCAAATCAAATAAAAGATATTTACCAGGGCTTTCATACTGATAGCCTGTCTTTAGGATTAGGCTTCAGTATCAGATCAGTAGGAGCCAACCTCGGTACCAAAAGGATAATCTATCAATATTAAAGTCCTTGAAAACCCTTGAAGGTTATATATACAATGCATGAGGGTTTTATTATATATGGTATATTAATTATCTATCTGACCTAGCAGTGAATAATTCAGACTTTACCTAAAGCATAGGGCAGCTTTATTCAAGATTTCATATCATAATACTGCATTATTGTAACCTGTTTTAGAATATATAACAGTTTGCCTGAAGTAAAAAGGAAGAAAGAAGAGGAAGAGAAGAGAGTGATCACACAGAGCAATAGAGTACGAGCCCAGCTATTCAAAAAGGTAAAACCATGTCCTAATGTTATTCAAAAATCAGGTGGAAGACATAACAATTTGTTTTCTGTTCTTTTTCTAGAAAATCCTGGATCAAATCCTCAAACGAAGCTCGGACTGAATTGTATCCATGGAATCTTAATTGATGTGTGTTTTATATTTGCACATTACTACTATATCTTTAAAGGAACAATACACAGCTATTTTTACAGAAAAAGTGCAACCCTTGTACATAGGCTGTGTCAAGTTTTGCAGTTCATACTCATTTAAAGGGGTTGTCTCACTATGAGGATTGCTTTTTAAGTTAAGGAGCTTGCAAAAATAAGTCACTTTGCAATATGTGTACATTAACCATGTTCTATCTCTTCTGAGATATCCCCTTGTGTATGGGCTGCATCAGATCCTCAGGTCGCTATAGCTACAGACCTGTTTGATCTCTCCTGATAGGCTGCCAGCACTGGTTGCTATAGATACAGATCTGGCTTTTACTGCAGCCTAGTAGAAGCCAGTAAACACGCCCCTGAATTCAAAGTGAAACCAAGAAAAGAGGACTGAGGTAAGATGAATAAATGTAGTGAGACAACCCCTTTAAGTCAATAGGAATTAGTTGCAATACCAGACATGCCCATCAAAAGGTTGGTGATATGTCTATAAAAAGATTATTTTTCTGATCTCATAGAACTACTTCAACCTCCATAACACAAATCTTACTAAAGGTTACCTAGCCATTTTCTGTTACTTGACAAATCTTACAACTTCTTACAACTTATGCAGACAATAAAAAACACATTTTGTCTCTTTAAACTTTTATATCATCATGTATGTCTGCAATAACTTACATGGAGTAACAATATTTGCTTGATTTATAGTTATTGTACAGAACATTACTACATTTTACAAATCTTTAAAGTGAATGTCCAAAGAATTTTGTATTGTTGTACTTATGTTGTACTTATTCATTTAAGAATATTACTTTATGGCAATCCATGCTATATTTTTCTGATACAAAGCTCTAAACATTATTCATAGACATAAAGATAAATAATAAAATTGTGACTGGCATTTGTCACCACTAGATGGTAGTTAGGAACTGACTACATACTGGTTTATTATTTCATTTATGATACATAGCATATGTAGCACTGTATCTATCCTTTGTTGCAGGCTGCACGCAATCAGAAGCGTATCATTAAACTCTGAAGCTACAGAGGATTTGGCACTCCATCAATGAAATGGAGATCAATAAGCCATAAAAATCTATTCAAAATGTAATTAGTGCAGAATTTTGAACCTGAAAACATTATGATATCAAGGTGTGGACAGTCACTTTAAGTTATTAATTACAGGATAAGAGTGATTCAAACAGGAATCTTCTAATATTGATCTACGACACACATAAGGGTATGTTCACACGATGTATTGCGGCGCGTACAGTAAAGTACAGCACATCGCGGTGGGGCCAGCAGCCCGCCGGCCCCATTGACATTCATTACTTGTGGCACGTATTTGCCACGAATAGTGATGAGCGATTGTGTCAACTATCGTTATCGATTCGATAGTCAATATCGGCAATTATCATGACGATATCCGATAGTCGATAACAGATTATCGCCGATCACCATTAAAGTCTGTGGGAGAGGAACAACACCTTCATTCTTACACCCAAACAGGGGTGGAGAAGCTGGAATTAACATCCACAACAGTCAAATGGATACGTGCTACATCTTAGGCAACACAATTAGGTTATAAAAGTCACAGAAAAAAAGTCACAGACCATTCACTATCCCTGTCTTGTACCACTGCATGACCCTTAAACCTGCATGACCCACAAATTAAAAAGTGCCAGAAGGCAGTATGATTTGAACCATCATTTTATTTGAACTGGACATTGACTATCCCTGTCCTGGAACGCAGCATGACCCTTAAACCTGTCTGACCCACAGATTAAAAAGCGCCAGAAAAAGGAGTCTTTGAACCATCATTTTAGTTGAACTGGACATTGACTATACCTGTCCTGGGCCACAGCATGACCCTCAAACCCGCTTGACCCACAGATTAAAAAAGTGCTGGAAAAAGTAGTCTTTGAACCACCATTTTAGTTGAACTGGACATAGACTATACCAGTCCTGTACCGCAGAATGACCATTAATCCTGTCTGACCCACAGATTAAAAAGTGTTGGGAAAAGGAGTCTGTGAACCACCATTTTAGTTTCACTGAACATTGACTATGCCTGTCCTGGACCGCAGCATGACCCCAAAACAGTGTCTGACCCACAGATTAAAAAGTGTCGGGAAAAGGAGTCTTTGAACCACCATTTTAGTTGAATTGGACATTGACTATGCCTGTACTGAACCGCAGCATGACCCCAAAACCCGCATGACCCACATGACGATGATGATGACGACACTTGTGGCTGTGACTGGGAGGACGAGGAGGTAAGACTGCTGGATGCAGGTTGCATTAACCACTGAAGAAAAGATTGGCGACTGAGATTCACAGGGCAACTGACGATCCGCTGGCTTGTCGCCAGCACTGGAAGGAACACCGTCTCTCGTACCTCTACCTCCATGTCCTACCCCCCTCTTTGCTCGCTTAGCACCTGCGTTTCGCTCCATGTTCAGAAAGATAAAAATTTAAAAAGGTATGGAAGAGTTTTTGACAGTCTCTTTGTCATGTTGTTGTATAGGTGCCAAAAAAGGATTTTATTAAAGAAAACAAAAACATACAACAACACAAAAATAACAACAAGAGGTGGATCCTTGAGAGCGTGGGAAAAAAGGAAACAAAGAGTCCAGGAACAAAGCAGAAACAAGTATATCCAAACCTTTACCAGGCAGGACACAGACTGTCCAGAGGAATGTCCAGGACAAACTCAGAGGAGCAAAAGCAGAAATGACTTGTCCAGGAAATCAGGATGTCAGGAAAATCTCAGGCCCAGCCTAGAGCCAGAGGCTGGGCTAAATAGCTGGGCCTGATTGCAGAAGTACTGCACCTGGAAAGTGCACTAAGGCAGCGATTAACCATCGCTGTGCTGGAAGGCATAGCCTTTAACAGAGCAGTCCCAGGATCAAATGCCAGGCAGATCATGACAGTACCCCCCCCCCTTTTTTGAGGGGCCTCTGGACCCTCAACGTGCCCTGTGGACTCAGGGGCACCGCCAGACGTGGCGCTGGTGGGCACGGGGTCGCCGCCAGACGTGGCACTCCTGGGCACTGGGTCGCCGCCAGACGTGGCGCTGCTGGGCACTGGGTCGCCGCCAGACGTGGCGCTGCTGGGCACGGGCTCCTCGCCAGACGTGGCGCTGCTGGGCACGGGCTCCTCGACAGATGTGGCGCTGCTGGGCACGGGCTCTTCGCCAGACGTGGCGCTTCTGGGCACGGGCTCCTCGACAGACGAGGCGCTGCTGGGCACGGGCTCCTTGACAGACGTGGCGCTGCTGGGCACGGGCTCCTCGACAGACGTGGTAGCAGGCACCGGACAGGCAAAAAAATTTTTTGGGTCAGCCATCCTAAATGCCTCAGCTACTGCCCTAAAAATTTCAGAAGTTTATAAAAATTACGGCCAAAACTTTGGACGGGCCCCTTGTCCCGAGGATCCATTATAGGGCCCGAATTATTCACTTGTTGTATAGGTGCCAAAAAAGGATTTTATTAAAGAAAAAACAAAAACATAAAAACAACACAAAAAAAACAATAAAAGGGGGATTTTGGGGCGGGGAAAAAAAAACCCGAGTCCAGGAAACAAAACAGAAACAAGTTTCCAAACCTTTCCCCAGCAGGACACAGTGTCCAGGGAAATGTCCAGGAAAAACTCAGGGGAAAAGCGAAATGACTTGCCCGGGAAAATCAGGATGTCAGGAAATCTCGGGCCCAGCCTAACCGAGCCGGGGCAAAATTTGCGGGGCCTGTTTGCAGAAGAAACTCCTGGAAAGTGCACAAAGGCAGCGTTTTAACCTCGCTGTGTGGAAGGATACCTTTAAAAACAGACCCCGTCCCAGGATCAAATGCCAGGCAGTCATGACACTCTTATTGAAAGAGGGCAATACGCTATTTTAAACCCCCTTAATTTCCTACAGCCAACTAGGATTAGAACGAATTTTTCTTAAATTTCCTGTGAAATGCGGTCTGGGGGGGAAAACGTAAGCCCAAAAATCAACAGTGTTCTTCCTTCGTCCCAGGGATTTACAATGCCCTAGGACTGGGAATTATAGTTTTCAACAAAACCACAAAACTCCCATGTACTCTACTTAAGCACGATGTTTTTGGGTAGAACCCTTGTATAATGAAATAAAGTTCTGGGGTTTACCCAATACAATTTAAAACCCAAAAACAATAAAGGGGTATAACCCTAGAATAAAGATACATAAAACAAACTTTTAAAAAAATAAATAAAAATTTGAGAAAGGAAAACAAAAAGACCCCTAAAATATACCCTATCAAAGACCTTCTGCCTCAAAAATGGGGAAATCGCCCAATAAGGGCGCCCCCACACTGGACCTAAACAAAACCTGCCCCTAGCTACATCTAGATGAAAAAAAAAAAAAAACACATATACCAAAAGGAGTGAAAAAAAAAAAAGTGCGTAAAAATAAAAATACAACAGCAATAAAACGTTTGATGTTCAAAAAATACATAAATTGTGATGGTCATGGAAAATGATCAATAACGCTAATATTCCAATTTTCCAAGGGTTTTCCCCCCGATACTGGGGGTTATCAGGGAAAAATTGCTTTTGATAAAAACAATAGGGAACTCAAAGGGAAAAAAAAAAAGATTATGCAATAAATATAACTCAGTCCCTTAATGTGGAAAAAAAAGGGCGGGGAAAATGAGGGCGGGGGCCCGGATAAATCATGTACAGATCCCCGCTATCTGTTATGAGATACTGCTTGGACCTGTCCAGTAATCAGATAGCGGGGATCTGTACATGACTTTTCTGGCCCCGTCCTCTCTTACCGCCCTGTTTTTCCCCTCATTAAGGGGGAGTTAATTTTTGCATAATCTTTTTGTTTTTTTCCCTTTGATTTCCCTATTGTTTTATCAACGCAAATTTCCCGATGAACCCAGTATCTAGGGGGGGGAAAAGCGTTGGAAAATTGGAATATTTATGGGTTTTTATCACTTCCCATGACGCTCATCAATTCTAGTTTTTTGAAAATCAAACGTATTTGTCCGTTGTATTGTTATTTATCACGCATTTTTTTTTTGTGCACTCCATTGTGGTATTGTTTTTTTTTTTTTTTATCGATGTAGTAGGACAGGGTTGTTTAGGGTTTCCGTGTGGGGGCGCCCTTTTTGGGCGATTCCCCATTTTTGAGGCGAAGGTTTTGATGGGTAATTTGAGGGTTTTTCTTTTCGTTTCCTTTTTCAATTCTTATTTTTTTTATTAAAAGTTTTTTTTTTTATGTTCTTTATTCTAGGTGTTATACCTTAGTTGTTTTTGGTTTTTTTTTTCAAAAAAACTATCAACAAGTGCGCTATTGCCCCAAATGAGATTCACCCAGGCAATAAAACATTCAAAATTACACGGATGAGAAATTGGTTTTTTGCAGCAATGACACAAAAACGTTACTAGAAAAATTTTTGTATCCCAAAATTTTAAATACAAAGGGGGGTCTTTGAACAAAACTGGGATGCACAAAAAAAAAGGTGCAATTTCACCTCAGATTCGATTGTGCCGGCCAAAAAAGTGGTAAAAAAAAACCATTTAAATGCAGGTCAAACAGATCTGGGCTGCACAATATACACCCTCCTTTTCCAAAACCAGCCTGTCGTCTGTCTGTCCCTTCGGCCCCCCCCCCGGCTTACACGCTAGATGCTTCTTTAAAAGTCGTCTAACTAACTAAAACTGAAATTCTCTAATCTACCAAAATTCTAATATTCACAGCTAAAAGAAGTTGGGCGAGAATAAAAGAAAGAACTGTGTCTCTGAGCTGAGCTGTATTGAAGACACGTGAAAAGGGGTTTTCCTAGTAATAGACACTGAAACACTGATACTGAACAGGAAACGCTTTTATATGCAAAACGAGGTCATGTGATTTTTCCAGCCAATGACAACCATACACATCACAGTCATGACGTCGCACACCCAGCTCACCCTGTTCTATTCTATAAGCTGATTTGCTGGCTGCCAAAATGACAGGAAGCGTTGAAAATGGCGCAATAGTAATAGATTTTGTGCAGATTGTCACCTAAAATATCGCGTGATCGAAAATTTTCGATCAGCTGAAAAATCGTGCTGATTTCAACTTTGTCGATTATAATCGCTCATCCCTAGCCACAAATAATTGACATGTCACTTATCTCCATGCGTGTACAATACGATCGTATTGTATGAGCTGGGAAAGGAGGCGTAATCCATAGTTCTGTATGAGAACTATGTATTACCATAATTTCGGCGCGCATCTCACCCATATTAGAGTGCAAATGCACGGCGAAATTACACCATGTGAACATAGCCTTATACTACATAAAAATACAAATACACATAAAATATATAATATTGTACAAATCATAAATAAAATGTATAACGTAGGAATTAAAATGACTAATACCAAAATGTAGATCCACATCGACAAGAGTTTTCTCTCAAACTTTATGTAACTTAAAGGGATTTTCCAAATTATTCACAAATGTGTCCAGACCTTGCAATTTTGGTAAAAAATAATATATATAAGCTCTATTTAACAGTTTAATCTCCCTCTGCTTTCAACACCATCAGTCTTGTCTCCCCCCACCAGGACTTGTTTCCGTGGCTGCTGCTATGTTATGTGATATAACTACATTACCTCTGCAGTCAAAAACTGGTCTCAGTGGTATAACGCATTAGACCACTAAGGACAGTGATTGGCTGCGGCCATGACATAGATGCATGAGGGCGTCATTCCTGAAGTCAAATTTACAAAGACCGGAGGGAACTATAATGCAAGCCTTGGTCCACATTTTAATTAATTTGGAAAGCCCCTTTAAATCATCATATAAGAAAACAGAATCAGAGATTAAGAGCTACATATCAAATTGTAGAAACAAGTTATGAATTGCTTTAGATATAAAAAAAATTCTTCTTTTTCTGCAAAGGTATAAATAATACTGTCATATATTAGGGAACCCATATAGTAGTGCTATAGAACAGAATGCCACCAACTACTTGTTCCCTACAAAAAAGGAACTTCTTGTATATAAGTGAACCCCTCAAACTTGAAGCCCCATAGCAGTCACCGTGGCTCCTAAGGCTATAGTTATGCCCATGCCTACAGCAGCGCCCTTTCCCCTCTCACGGCATGGGGCCTTACACAAAAACGGAAGGACAGGAACTGAAGTTGCACCCCTCTTTCCTTTCTTCTATTTGCTGTTGTCTTTTTAAACAACTAAGGATGTTTCTCACGTTCACAGAGAGCCTGCAGGCATGGATAGGAGACAAATAGCTGCAGAAAGTAGGGTAATGCAACCATCCCTTGATAAGATGTATTACAAAGTTTTCTTCTTCAATTTCACTGTCATAAACTTCTGATGTATGCAAAAAAGTTAGATTAACAGTTATTTTTTGTGTTTCATACTCATTGGTTGTAACTTTTCAATAAGTAGTTGCTTCACCACTATAAATCATGTTTTAACAATTAAAGATTTTGATATAAATTTCTTTAGAACTTGTGTCATTAATGTGAAGAACCTGTCAACGTTTCTACAAGACTAGACAGGTGACAATTAAACGAGGTTAAGGAGCTATTTAAGCAGAAATATTAATGACAAACTTCATTCACTAATTAGAGAAAGAGTTCAGGTGCAGGTTTTCAAGATCGCTTATGTCTCTTCATTAAGAACTGCATATTTAAGACAGTGTGAAATTGAAACTATACCTCCCATGTAAAATATGAAGTGAATCAGAACTTATCCTGTGTAAGACTGAAATATAAAGCATTGGAGAATAATGCTCTGCATCAGTGATGGTCGAGGTGACATGTTGTGGGGGTCTCATATGCAACTCTTGGCCCCACAACAGTTTGCACAGTTAAACATACACACTATACAACTTTTGGATATGGGAAGACACCACAATATCGCCATAATAGAGAAGAAAATACAAGATCTCTAATGGGTTTTATAGTTGGATGGAGTACTGTAACGGACGGCTAGGATGTGGATCCTCTGGAACATCGTAAGCCACGTCAGGAAGCGGGGTCTAAGATGCCTCCTGGTTTTCACCAGAACCTGCCGCAAGGTAGGTTGGAATTGTGTGGTGGGAGACACCAAGTTCGCTACTTCTGACGCAATTTGTTTGCGGTGGCAGTCTGGGTGCAGCATGGTACAGAATCGGCAGGCAAACTCATATTCAGGGACAGGCAGAAAGGTCAGGGCAGGCAACAGCCAAATGTGGTCAGTGGATGGAGGCAAAGGTGAAATACACGGCAGAACTAGAATACAAGGAATGTTTTTTCTATAGCTCAGAGCACAATAGATCTAGCAGGGCATGCAGGATGTGGCCAGATTATATAAGCACAGCATCTGGCAATTAGCCAATTACCAGCACGTGCTGGCCCTTTAAATTTCACTGAACCCTTGTGGGCGGCATAGGGAGTGGGACGTGTGCGCTGGCCGATAGAGGGGTATATGGAAGCAAGAGCATGGAAAGGTAAGTAAGGAGAAGGAGCATAAGTGCACCCAAAGCCTGATGTATGGGTTGAGGTGCCACTTGTCCCTGGCAGAGACACATAGGAGGGAACAAGAGTGTGCCCAGATCCCAACGTGTGGGTCGCGGTGCCACTCATGACAAGTACTCAGAGCACAGGATGGCTGATCACTAGGGAATGGTAGCTGCACCATATGAACTTGGCTTCCCCATACATCAGCCGAAGGAGGGCCACCATTTCAACATCACAGCTCTGTATTTTTCTAGGAAGCAATTGCAATATGGTCCTGGCTACAATCTAATTTATCCATATGTTCCTAAAGGTGTCATTTTCTGTATTCATTTGTTCTAGCAATAATTTTAGCTTAAATAAGGGTTATGTTGTAAGAGCAACTAAGCTAAGGGTGTGTCTGTCAGCAAACTGTTGACTGTTTCCAGAAGCAACCATTAAAGTATTTTATATTTGCAAAACAAGAGCTTGATGTTTTTCATAACCCTAGTAGACTTAAAAGGACAGGGCTGTACACCTCTCTACTGAGGTACATGAGTCAAACAAGGGTCACTGGACCACCTCCACCTAACAAATGGGGATCCTAGAAATAGGACCTGCACCTATAAGGTATAAGGCAAATCCTGTGAATTTGAATTCCATGTTCTGTTGAATGTACATGTTCTGTGTGTATGGTAGGGTAAAGTATTTTCAAGTGGGCCCTAAGAACCCAAGACCAAAACTAAATAAAACTCTGATAACTAAGGTGTTCAGAACCAGCAAGATGACAAATTATTTGAATTTGACCATCCCAGGTATAGGCCCATTATTCTCTAATAGCCTTCAAGAAGGACCCAACAATTAAAATTCAGTGCTCATTACCATCAGTTTTGAGGTACAACAACAAGAACACTGATACATGTACATAGTGGTGGCTGTGGTAGTAGATTTCCTGATGTCAGTATATTGGAATGACCATCACCCAGAAATAGGGAAAATCTTTGGTTTAACATAAAACCATATTCACTCATATTTGTCTAGATCTGTTTTAGTGTTTTGGGCTAAAGATTTCTGACAATAGCAAACTTTCATAAAGCTAATGTTAATCGACTTTGAAACACATTCAGTATTCAAATTGTTCCCCTAGCCCTCTGTGTCCTGATGTGTCCATAGTGATGCCATGTTTGGGGTGATCTTTCCATACTAGCCAACATTTACTAAACAGTATCCCATTAAAGCCCTGCCCCATTACACTGGGACTGGCAATAACATTTTTGCTAAAAATTACCATAAACTACGACCCTGCTGGGTTCCAGTTCAAGGGGAAGCCCCAACAAAACCACACTGTTGGCAAGAAATCTCTGTCAACCACTGTAACATTTTCCAGTAATGTATCCCAATAAGCATGACCTGAAGTTCCTCTACCTCCCTGATGGTTGTACCTATGGAAACTAGTGCAGTAACAACCTTATCCTTTAGTTCCTAGGCATGGGTGCTTTTTAATTTTAAAAATAAAATATCCTACATCCTTTTATTATTTCCATAAACTGTAGTTTGTTAGTGTGACAATTTATAAAATGGAACCATAATGCATGAATTAATGTCCATGTCACTAAATGCTCCCTTATCAAGTGACTTCATCAGACATACATGTTACAAAGTGGAGCACATTCACTATTTGTACCAAGATGTCTATGTGACAGCCAATGACTGAAATAAAATGGCATGAAGAAGTACTATTCAGTATCTCATATGTACTGTAATTTCCCGATCTATCCATAATATAATAAGTGGTATCAGCAGGGTGTTTACTATTTTCACAATCAATGGGCAGATGTCACTGGAAGGGGGATGCAATAGAGATTTGTGTCTTGTAAATTAGAAACCTGGAAATGTTTCCAATCAGATGACTACAAATAATCATCAACATTACACAATCATAAAACACTGGCTCCACATACTGTACAGCGGGACTCTCTTTACAACAGTTGATTTCAAAGACTTATTGAGCAAAATATGCCAAAACTGCAGCAAAAATGTAGTACAGGGATATAAAATGTACCTTTTTGGTACATAATATTAATGTATAGCAGCTATGTATCTAACATTATTACGTTATGTCAAGTTTACAATATACCCAGGGCACCATATTAGTTGGTAAAGCTGATAAATTTTGACATCACCAGTGGTTTTGCCAGACATGGTTAGTCAGACATCTTTCCTATAGTAGAAATGTAGTATTACATGGTAGCCATTTCCATAAATTTTCAGTCTGGTAAAACAAGGACTGCTTAAATCCCTATCTCAAAGATCCCTTTTAATTTTGAGTCTTGCCCTTTAAAAATGTATATTCTAACCCAGATTTCTGACCATTCTCCTATCTCGCTCTGTATACTATTGCTCCTGCCCTTGTCTTGGTTGTTGCTATTTCTTGCTTTTCTGACTTGATCTTGACTGCAGTTATTGAACAGATTAGAAGGTTATTTTCTGTTCTCTTGCCACCTGTGATGGATTTATTTATTTTACTAAAATAACTCTCCGCCCCCAGCTTGAACCCCATCCCCCAACAAAAAAAAATGTTGACACACAAAAAATCATAAAAAAAGTATACCTTTCTGGCTCTCATGCGGGACCACTGATGGAAGCTACACTGTATATGAATTTATACACATTTCATTGGGAGTTGCAGACATCTGTATGTAAATGAAAATAAAGACAATTAATACTGACTGTACACTGTTTTTTTGTGTGTAAAGGTAAGTTAAAATACAAGCCCTGAGAAGCGAGTTCACAAATATTGGCATATTAGTGTTCTGGTATATGGTACTGAAATTTGTATGTAGCAAGCAACTTTTATTAAGTTTCCCTTAGTGGTGACTGCAAGTAATAGAATTTCATCAATTTCAATCACTTTCAGTACTGACTTCTATCTCACCATATATCCCATAAGGTTCCTGCACCTTGGGCCATTCACAACAGAAAATCCACAGCATTCCCATATTCTGTAGCATTAATTCTATATTAAATCATGCAGTCTTTGATGTGAATTTGTTGTAGATTTGTTGCTGGGGGTTTGGATCATGAAAACATAAGAAGAATTTGCAGTTGCAGATTTTGCCAAACCACAATGTTTTAACAACAAATCTGCCACAATTAACTATTGCTGCAGATTTGTTGCAGATTTTGAGATCCCTGCTATGGATTCACACAAAAATCTGCAACCACTGGTTAATGAGACATCAGCTTTCCTAAATTTAAATTTCAATCTCCCACATTCTAAAGCGGCAAATCTGCAAATCCACAGAGGTTTCATGTGAAGGAAAATCTGAACCAATTTGGTCCCGCATTTACACTAACCGTGTGATGGTTGTGCACCTTGTCCTCTCTTCAACCATTAGAAGACATGTGCTGTTCTCCAAATATATTCTGAATTACAGTCTGGCTTTTGGACACCAATATCATATTTTGATAGCAGAAATGTTTGTGTTGCATATTGTTTTGGGAGGTTTCTTCAATTACGAATGTAATAAGGAATGTTTAGCTGTCAGTGATATTCCACACATCATTAACTCCTTTTTTGATGACCTATCACAAGACAATACAACTGATATACACTCACCGGCCACTTTATTAGGTACACCATGCTAGTAACGGGTTGGACCCCCTTTTGCCTTCAGAACTGCCTCAATTCTTCGTGGCATAGAATTCCACAAGGTGTTGCAAACGATGCTCTATTCGGTACCAAGGGGGCCCAAAGAGTTGCCAAGAAATATTCCCCACACCTTGACCCACCACCCAACAGCTGGAACCGTTGATACAAGGCAGGATGGATCCATGCTTTCATGTAGTTGACGCGCCAAATTCTGACCCTTCCATCCGAATGTTGCAGCAGAAATCGAGACTCATCAGACCAGGCTTCGTTTTTCCTATCTTATACTGTCGAATTTCGCTGTGTTGGGCAAATTGGGAGCCTCAGTTTCCTGTTCTTAGATGAAGGAAGTGTATGCCACCTGGTGTGGTTTCTGCTGCTGTAGCCTCCTTCTGCCTCAAAGTTCGCTAGGCGTACTGACTGTGGGCTCGTTTTTTACCCAGAGATGCTCTTCTGCTACCTCTTGGTGTGTAACGGGTTTAGGTGGCTATTTGAGTCAATGGTGCCTTTCTATCAGCTCGACCAGCTGGCCCATTCTTCTCTCTTGATCTCCTCTGGCTATCAACAAGGCATTTCCGGCCACAGGACTGCGCTCTACTGATGTTTTTTCTTTTTCGGTCCATTCTCTGTAATACCCTAGAGATGAGTTGTGGTGAAAAATCCCAGGTAGATCAGCAGTTTCTGAAATACTCAGACCAGCTCTTCTGCTCCAACAACCATGCCACGTTCAAAGGCACTCAAATCACCTTTCTTCCCCAATACTGATGCTCTGGTTTGAACTGCAGGAGATTGTCTTGACCATGTCTTACATGGCTAAGCACTGAGTTGCCGCCTGTGAATTGCGGGCTGATTGAGAAATTAAGTGATTAACGAAGGCCGTTGGGACAGGTGTACCTAATAAAGTGGCCGGTGAGTGTACATGACCCTTTGTTGTAACACACAGCCAGTCTTGGCTACAGGGATAACAGTTTATGAATGCTGCATAATTCTAATTAGATGTATCTATCAGATGTCAATGCAGGGGCAGAGATTGTGTTATTTAGCTGTAAGAGGAGATTTGATTAATTTATTTGAAATTAATTACTTTTGGAGAAAACAAACACATATACGATAATAGTTTCATCCTTACTTTAAGCAGTGCCTAGGAAGGGAAATGCCACATAGGAGAGAAGATAATGCCTGTGGAGGTACATGAGCTTGATTTATTTATTTTTTTAGGTAAGGGGCTTTATGGCATGCATTCATGTGTCAACAGGGGTCAATGTTACATACCCAACCAATACCATCATATATAATCTATGTTGATGCTTACCCAATACATCAGTGGAAAGGCTATGTGACTTTTACAGACACACTTCTGGGATTTTGCAACTTTATTTTTTTTACCATACAGAAACTTGAAATTCACATAAGTTACAACATGAATATGGTCAGGATCAGTGCATGATAAATAAGAGCAAATTGTCTGCAAAATATTACGAAGATAAACTAACCCTTTACTATATTATTGCCATCAAACTGCCATCAAAGTCGAGCACCCTATTTGGCTGTAACTCCCATAAGGGGAGGGGGGGCCCAGGATGGAGAGTTGGTATACTATAGATCATGACTGTTTTCATTCTGTAGCCTGAAAAATTTCAGGGGCCCATTCCATAGATGCAGTAATGCTTTACATACCATTTCTGTATAACATTTTTTTAAATTTGTCCTATACACTATAAAATGCAATTTAAATCAGCACCTCCAAGAAAAAAATTGATTTCAACGAATTTGTATTCACCCATGTCTACCTTGCCGAACGGACACGAGTGATTAAAAAGTCAATGAAATCTATTTTTTTCTTGGAGTTGCTGCTTCAAATTGCTTTTTGGGGTGCTGGATTTGAAGAAGGTTTAGATCTGGCTTTCAGGAAAGTGCGCTCCTTGCATATATCTACACTATTTTCAGGTTTGTGCTGCATTACCTTGTCTGGGCGATTCTTATTTTGATATACTGAATCTTGAGTTTTCATTAGATTTCAGCCATAATCATCCACATTACAAGAAATAAATGCTTGAGCACTATCGCTGTGTGTGCAATCAGTCTATACAGTATGTGGGTTTCTCTATGTGACTTGAGTTATGGATATAGATTAACTTTTCGATGATAAGTAGTGGAGATGCACTACTATACAATTAATCAGCACATATTTTTAGATTCACTTAATAGAATCTCCAAACTGGAAATCAACTTTAAATCAACTGAACCAGAGTGTTCCATATAATCACTTAGGGATGTTGGTATGGTGCACAAAAATTAATCTCAGTGGACATCTGAGGGACAGCATCAATCCATATATAGAAACGGCAAGTTCAGCACCTTTAAAATTTCCACATTTTTTATTCCTTCAAATTAAAAAGACATGCATGAATGCTTAAACACAGCCGACGCGTTTAGAGCACACCTGCTCTTAATCATGGCGGACATGATTAGGAGCAGGTGTGCTCAAAACACTTCAGCTGTGTCTATGAATCCATGCACATCTTTTTAATGTGAAGGAATAAAGAATTTAGGGATTTTAACTACATGTAAACCACCCATAGATGACAAACATCCAGGCGGCAGCTGTTTAACTCTGCACGGATGTTCTTGATTGTCCATACAGAGTGGACAGCTGTACAGTAATTATTGTCCCTGCCTTCCTGATCGTTGTATATCTAGAACTCAGTGAGCCTCATGGCTTCCTGCTTACCAGAGCCAGCAGAGGCTGCTGGGTTTTAACAAACCCAGATAAGCTCTGTAGTTAGTACAGGGGGATCTATTTCCCCTGTTTTTACCGTATTACTAGGGCTAATATATCAGCACCAGTTATATGAGTAACTCAGCAAAAAACAAACATCTTTCTAACCTTATCAGGGGCACAACATGTAAAATAAAATAATTTTTTAAAAACACACACAGAACAAATATAAAAAAAAAATTAACAGCCCAAAATGAAACTTTTAGCCCTACCCCTAACAACCCTAAAACTTTATATCACCTGTATATCACCATGACAGAATAGTCACACAATTATTAAATTTATTTTAGTGCCAATTCTGCTGTGAAAACAAATAAAAAATGTGAAATACAGATTTTTTAATAATTTTTTATTATTATTTTCCCTCAAATTATATATTAAAAAGTCATGTTAAAAAATTGCATAAAAATAAAACCTTACATATCACAGTAAAAAGGCAAAAAAATGTGTAGAATAACTGAGTGAAAAAGCATTATAGCATTCAAACCTGCGTGTACTGTGGAAAAGGAGAATGTGCCTGGTCAGGAAGGGAGTACACAGCTTGGTTATGTTAGGTTAAAGGTGCAAGACTTGTCATTTTATATATGGTTTGTAGAGGTATTGCCTAATAGGTGTTTTTCAAACCTCTGCTATCCTTAGGGGTGACTCTCCTAAGCAATTCTTGCTGGCCATATTCCCTGTGAAGTAAATGGATAGGTGGTTGTGTTTAATTGTGTGGAAGCTACAGGAAAAAAACAAGCACCATTAATTGCCAAATATCTTTCGTATTACCCTTTTACTGTCTCACCGAAGTGGAAAATAGAGATACAATTGGTTGAGTAGACATTACCATATAGGTAGAGATGGGCGAATTTGACAGCATTCGTTCGTTACTTTCGCCGATCTTTCTCGACCAAAAAATAACTCCGTTCCGAAATTCCTTCGGGGAGACTCACCATATAAACAACAGCTTTTTCCAGGAGACAGTAGCTGCAGGGCTGTGGTACTGAAGCTTGTGCCCTGCTTAAACTTGAGAGGGAGCTTGGGTTTGGTTTAACAATGTTTGTGTTTTCGTATGACACGCAGATGGACTGCCAGCGCTCTCTAGGAATCGCTTCACTATAGAATTCCCTGGGCACTTAGAGGAGCAAACTGCAAAAAAATGGAAGGGGGAGATTGTAGCCTGGTGTTTAAATTCAATATGGCAGCGGATAGCTGGAGAAAAAAACACGCTGACGGGCTCAGTGGGCAACATCTCAGTGACAGAGTGTGGAGGTGATGGCGGGGCGAAGCCACGCAGCATGGGTTCAGCGAGTGGCACAATGACATTTCATGGTGGTGGCAAAAAAAGGTAGTCAGGGCACAGAGTGGCATCAATTGACAGTTGGCGGGGGTTTACGGCTAGCAAGCACAGCAGCCGCAAGAGGTCAGACCATTGGCCCAGTTACATTGCTTAGAGGTAGGCAAAAAAGAGAGTAGGCCACAGAGTGGCACATGGGACACAGTGTGCGTGGTTTCCAATGCAGCAGAACAGCAGCGCATGATGTCAGACAGTGGCAAATGACACGAGTGTGTAGGTCAGGCAAGCGGCAGAAAGCTTTGCAGCATGAGGTCAAGACAGTGGACACAATGTACACAGTGTGTAAGGTCACGGCTCAGCTTAGCACAGCAGCCTGATGTAGACCGTGGCACAATGACACAGTGTGTCGGTACGAGCGCAGCAGCCAGAGCACGCCGCAGAGGTCGACAGTGCATCAATGACACAGGTGGAGTAGTACGGCAGCAGCCGGAGAGCGCATGGGTCAGACAGTTGGCAAATGGACAAGTGTGTAGGTCCGGGCGCAGCCTCCAGTAGCAGCATTTGAGGTCATAGGATCAGTGACACAATGTACATTCTGGAGGCTGGCAAAAACAGGAAATAGGCTACAGAGTGGGAAATGACACCAGTGTGTAGGTCACAGGCAGCGCTCGCAGCACAGCAGCAGCTATGAGGTCAGACAGTGGCCACTAATGACCGATTTTGAGTGTGTCGCGGTCACGGCAGCGCAGCCACAGCTAGCAGCAATTGAGGTCTGACTAGTGGCACAATGACACTGTGTGTCAGGTCACGGCAGCAGCACAGCAGCCATGCGGTCGTACAGTGGCACCAAGACACAGTGTGTAGTGTCACTAGGCAGCAGCCAGCAATGCAGCAGCTGAGGTTCAGACGAGTTGGCACCATGACAGTGTGTAGGTCCGGCAGCAGCCAGAGCAGCAGCATGGAGGTCAGACAGTGGAGACAAGATGCTAGCGTGTTTGTAGGTCACGGCAGATGCCACAGTAGCAGCTGAGGTCAGACAGTGACACAATGACATTTGGAGGTGGCCATAAAAAGGAATAGGCCACAGAGTGGACAATGAACAGTGTGTAGGGTCACGGCAGCAGCCCACAGCAGCAAGGATGAGGTCAGAACCGTGGACAAATGACAGAGTGTGGTAGGTAGTCATTCAGCCCCGCAGCAGATGAGGTAGGACTAGTGGCACAATGAAAGTTGTCTAGGTCAACTGCCAGCAGAGCAGCAGCATGCGTTAGACAGTGGACCATGACAACAGTGTGTGTCTCACGGACGCTCGGCAGCCTGAGGTAGGACAGTGGCACACTGACACGCAGTGTGAGTGTCATGGCACCAGCAAAACGCAGCATGAGGTCAGGGACGGAGTGCAACAAAGACATTTGGATGGTGGCAAACTGGAGTGGCCACAAGAGTGGCAATGACAGAGCGGTGGAGGTGGGTGGAATCTTAATACAGTCATGGGTAAGATGGTTGGGCAAGGGGGATGAGAAACTGGTCGCAGCGGATGTGAGCATCAGGCGGGTGGCTGGATCAGATTAGTGTCTGAGGGGGGGGTGGACAGGTTGTGTGTAAACCCAGAGCAATTTCTCACAGCTTTGAGCGTGGAGGCGTATGGGGCTGATGCAGTCTGACGGCCTAATGCATTGTGTGGGAAATCGGGCGATCCACGCTCTGATTTCATCTTGACAAAGGTCAGATAGCATTCGCACATTCTCCGAGTGACAGGTGCTTCTCCATGGATGGTAACGATGGCCCCCGCCGCAATGAACACCCGACTCTGCTGCACACTACTGTCGGGAGGCAAGCCTCATCCACTTGCAAACTCTCGGCCAAGTTGCCGGGGCCACACCATCCAGTATGGCTTTCCCAGTAGTCCAGCAAGATCTTCTAATGAGGTGGGCAGAGTGCTGTCCAAGTAGGCACCACCTGTTGGTTCGGGTCTGCTTCGGTAGCCTGTTGCTGCTGGGAGCCTCCTCCTAGCGGGTGACGGACGCTGCTCATCAGTGACTCCGCTTAGGTTGTGCTGATGGAGCTAGTACTGCTCCGAGCCCCGCCACACTTCCCCCGGCAAAGCGCGGCAGTGAGTACGTGAGCGTGAAGAACCCCGGTTCAGTACGTCAGAGGATGGTCGCTAGCTTACATAGCAGCGGTCCAAATGACTACCGGGGCTTTCCCTATGTATTTGAGTTTTGTCTCCCTTCAATAGCTAGAAAGAAACAGCAGCTTCCCGATTTTGGACAGGTCGTAGCGACGGGTCCAATAGGGTCGGAGAGACAGAAGTCATCTTTGCCGGAGGTGCTTATGGTCGTCCAATAGCCGGCAATATCAGCATGCTGGGGCCATATGCAATGTTGGGACTCCGAGGGGTCCTGCCTCCATCTCCGCAATGGTTTAATGCACGGTGCGATGCGGGTCAACTGCCTCGTTCTTCCTTTATGTCCATTTCTACCTCTCCAGTGCTCTGTCTCCATTCTTTGTACCTGGGTCGAAGACACACCACTCAGATACAGCCCTCCATTCTTTGCTCCACTGTCTCTCTCTCTCCTCATTTCAGTCCCACCGGAATCATATGGCACGAGATTGTAGTCGCCCACGTCTCCAGTCCCTTGCCAGACAGATTTTTTCAGATTGTTCAGGACTGAGAGCAGTGGAATTGAGTATTCATCGTGTCCCCCATGGGACTGACAACTACGGGGCCATCTCTCGAATGGCTCTAACTAACGGAGGTGTTAAGATGAGCTGTCCACTGGTTGGACATTCACAGTTACCACAGGGGAGTACTCTGTCCGCCTGATCATCAAAAAATGTTAATGGCCCTTTCTCTTTCATACAGTCAGTAAAATGTGAGGCTGGTATTCCAAGGGTGGAAAACATCGATGTTATCAGAGTGGTGTAGGGGGAGGCGGTTCTGCGCTGCAACTCGAGGAGGTGTTGTGTTCCTGGCTTTTGTAGGAATGGATGAAGTGCGATGCACAGTTTTGGCATTTTCAGAGAATGTGTCTGTAGCCGGTGGAAGACTCGAACTTTTCACAGACCAGATTTTGAACACGTGCGCCCATGCAGGGCTCGCATGGACCATCCTCCTCGGTGCAGCGCGGGACACCTGTTTCCTTCCATTGTCCGTACCCATGGTTCCGATTTGCAGTTTGGGCGCGGAGGAAGCCACCATGATTTTTAGTGCATGCTACGCGGAGAGTTTCTCTCCCCTGTGGGACCTTCGTTCGGAGGCATGCAGGTGTAGAATGGTGACACGCTGTAGGCCTACACAGTGGTATGATGGATCCAGTGACTTGTGGAGGCTGAGGATGGTGGTGAGCTGGAGGCGGAGGAGGAGGCGGACGCATTAGCGCAGGAGCCGCTGAGTTTGGGAAACGTGGAGGAGGAAAGCGGCGTCTTTTGTCCAAGTTTGTTGTGTGCCTGGGCCGGCAGCACATTCACCAGTGGGCCGTAAAGGAAATGTCTTGGCTATGACCGTAGTTACAGGTCCAGAGCGTTCCGCGCTGCCGTGACCTTGAAACACAACGATAAGATCAAGCGGGATGGCCCACTCTGTGTTAGACATATTTATGAAGTGCTGGGTACTGCCTTTTTGGAAAAGAAATTACGGCTATGGAATTCACATCATCGGACTGGCACAAGCCATTATGTTTGCCTTATGAACGGTGGCGAGTCCACCATTCTGGAATAGGGAGGGACTGCAAGTACCAACAAACTTGGCACAGGAAGCCGGACAGCTGGTGACCTTCTCTTAGGATGGTTGTAGGACGCATACTGCTGTCTCTTTGCAATCGTCCTGGAGACTGACGCTGGGCCATGAGTTAGCCAGGAGAGGGAGATCTGACCAGACAGTGGATGTCAAACGAGAAACAGTCCTTCTGCAGTGGTGGTTGGAGCACCTTGTAGTGGTCTGAATGGCATATGCGTGCTCACTGTGGGCGTGCTGTGTGTTGTGCGGCGGCAGGCTATATGGACCATCCACGATCTGAGCCAGTTTTTTCCCGGTGCACGGATGGTGACGTGCATGTCCGTGGTGAGTTTAGCTCCTGGGCACGCTCACTTTCTGCCACAGAATCTACATAACCCATATTTCGGTCCTCCGGTGTCATAGCAAAGAAGTGCGCCACGCACGCATCAGGCAGTATCGGTCTAGCCGCACAAGCGCGTCGCATCATTGAATGACTACTGCCGCCGTCTGGCTTGTGCTGAGCCTTGTGGTGGCTACTTTCTTTGGGACGCTCCTGTCAAAGGCGGGGTTTTTTATACTGTGGCGCCTTGGATCGCCCGATCACATGCTGCTATCTGCTGAACGCTTACGGACACACAACCCACTTGCTGGCTGCGGCCGCTGCTGACGGGCAAGCTGACGCCTCTTTACTCTGACGACTGAGAAGCATTGCTCACCGGGCTCCCAAGTGCGGCGGTAATGTCCTCATCTATTAGTGTTTCATCGTCAGTGCTGGCTACGTAGTCCAGGTCTTGGTATATGCAAGAGGATGACCCTCACACGTGATCCTTGCCTCCACTCTTATTTTTTATTTGCGCTCTATGCAAGAAGCAGGGGATATTGGCCCATTTCTTTCGCTGTCCACGTGAGCTTTGACTGCCCGCTCAATTGTTCATACGTTGCTATATAGTGTGTGAGTCCAGACACGTAGTAGATATATGGTGAGGGAATGTGGATGGGACAGAGGGTGGTTGCGGACGGTGGTGGGGCCGCTGACCGTAGCCTCCGGGCCATGCCTAATAACGGGTGGGGTCTGACGGTTCACCGAGCTCTTAGGCTGGGGTTGTCAGAAGTCAACTGGGAGGAAGTGGATGACTTAGTCAACAATCACGCACCTAGGGTTGTGAAAACACCGACTGGTCCGCTCTAGTGACTGCGGACAGTTGTTGGCCCTCACACGCAGTGACCTGCTGCGACGTAGCACCTTGCTGTGCTGCTGGACCTGGGCCTGGGAATGTTAGTGCCTTGCACTCGCAGGTGAAGAGCCTGCTCCTCTCTGTTTGAATACTGTTTGTCTCCTAAACATGTACAGCCATGATTTGATGAAGATATTGTATAACACTCCTGTATCTTGACTCCAAAATGAACGTAAATGTTGGGTAGATCTTGGCTGAATAAATTGGTCCACAAATGGGCAGGATAAACATTGACTTGTCTGTGCCGTTTAAAAACTTGGCTGTTATTTTAGATGAATACTAAAAAGCACAAAAGGCTTAATTAACTACGGATATGAATTATTGTCTACAGAATTTTCTTGGTGCAGGATTAAAAACAAAGTTTCTTTTTATGAGTACAATGCAGGAACAAGCTTAAATTAACCCCTGGATGTAATATTCGCGCAAAAGAATGAGCAGCACCAAACTATAGCTTTGTAGCGTGTTTGTTTCTCAACTTGGTGGTTTTCTCGCTACACAAACAGAATCGATAAAACTTGTATTAACCTTCGCCTTGTGAAACTATGGTACCGGAAAATTGTACTTTGGCGGTGAAAAAAGACGGTCTAAATTTTGTCACACATAAGCAGAAACACGTTAATTAACCTGGATGTAAATTGTGCACGAACGAATTTTGGGAGCAGCACACAACTACGAGATTTGTAGCGTTGTTACAATTGGGTGTTGTTTCTACGATTCAAACAACATAGAGAAAAATATTGTTAATTAATTATGTTGTGAATTATGGCCAGGAAATTGTAATTTTTGGCGGTGGTCTTGTGGGGGTTGAGGGGGAAAAAAAGCACGGTTTATTTTTGTCACCAAGCAGATCAAACCAACGTTATTTAACTATGGATGTAGATTGGTGCAAAGATTTGCGCAGCAAAACTATAGTTTGTAGAGTGTTAAATTGGTGTTTTCTACGAGCTAACCTACATAGAAAAAATTGTAATTAACTTCGCGCTTGTTGGAATATGGTAAGGAAATTTGTAATTTTTAGCGGTTGTGAAGAAGTCTGTCTATTTTTGTCACCACAGCACTCAAAACAACGTTACAATTAACCTGGATGTAAAATGCGCACAAGAATTGAGCAGCTCGGAACTATAGCTTTGTGTAGCGTGTTACAATTGTAGTGATTTTTACGCTTACACACAGATGAATAATTGAAAATCAATACCTTCGTTGGTGAATTATATTGGTACAGGAGCATTGTAATTTTTGGCGGGTTGCAAAAAGGTCGGGTTTCTTTAGTCACCACGCAGGAAACCGACACGCTTAATTAACCGTTCTGGATGTAAATTGCGTCACTATGAGAAACTCACGCAAACTAACGTGCTTTGGTACGGGTGTTACAACATGCGTGTTTTCTACGCTTACACACAAGAGAGAAAAATGTAAATAACTTCGCTTGTGAATTAGGTAAGGAAAATGTATTTTTTGGCTCGGTGAAAACAGTACGGTTAGGGCTTCACCACAGCAGAAAAAGACACGTTAATTAACCCATGGGGTGTCATTGCGCAAAGAATGAGCAGCTCAAAAATGATAGTGGTATTTGTTATTGTAAAAACGCTGTTTGTTTCTTTATGATTACAAACAGGAACTGGCTTAGATTTCCCCTAGATCTTTAAATGTTGCTGTACAAAAATAAGCAGATAGATTAAATGTTATGCAGCTGCAGTGGACGCACACTGGAACTTCAGATCCAATACCAATACTCATGAATTGAACATATAGGGAAGCCAGTCTCTGCAGACACAAGCTGAAGACACCCCCCTACAAAAATCGCTATATACAGACAATATAGGTCTTCAGTAAGAGCTATCACAACAAGGCAGCACTTCTGGATCGAAGTACAGTGAGCCGGTGGTGTTAGCTTACCAGCGTCACGCCGGACTTTATATAGATGTCTTTATACGTGACGTACAGAATCCCGCCGGTCTGTTGATTGTCTTCTCTTGCACATGTCATGCAATTGGTAGTGCCTTCTTCTCGCCAGCGTGCTCTTGCCCCAATGTAGCGCCCATGTGTCGCAGCAATTTTAATCAATCACAAAGAACTTGTTCACCGAAGTACCCAAATTCAAATTCGTTCAGAAACGACTGTTTTCTGAAAAAGATTCTGAATCGAAATTACACTTGTTAGAATCAATGTCGCCATTTACATATAGGATATAAAACCACATAATTATTCGTAGATGTTCCGAATTTAGCAGTTTCCAAAAACAATTACTTCAAGAATTTTCAGAAATAGTTTTGCTGGATGTATTTAAATTTTTTTTTTCTTTAGTCCTCGCGTCTTTCTTAAATTTATCGTATCAGCTGCGTAGTGTTGTGTGCCGATCCATTCACTGCATACAAATAGCATCGCATTAATTGTTTTATATAGAAGAATGTCAGATTGTGTATACTGTGCTTCATTATTGTATGTGTTGTCTGGGCATAGAATGAGAAGGAATCCAAAGGAATGGTTTATACCCATTGAATACGACATAGTCAACTTATCCAGAAAATCCTTCTAGATTAGCTGGGAATAATTGCACATTCAATATACAGAGGTTATATGGCAGACAGTGACTATATAATTGTAAGAATGCTAGACAATCCCGAGCTAGTGTGATGCAGTGCGTGGGGAATCGAGTGATGGAGATTTATCAAGTCAGTTTGTTTTTTGTGTCAGTATTAAACCTGACACTACTGTGATTGCTAAAAAAGTTCAATTCTACATATATTATTTCATTTATATATACGAGAAAGATAGTGTGGTTAATTAGGGCTCAATGCGGTTCCAATTTCGAACAGAATAGGGACACTGGAGCTTATTCAACGACTAGTTGGCTAGTTGTAATTAGTGAAGCAGGCTGATAAAGTAAAAGGGGGTAGTTGTGCTAACCGTAAAAATGCTCATAAATCTGTCGAGCTCATACAGGAAGAAATCAGACAGAGATAGCAGAATTACTCGCGTGTTATTCTGTCATCGCAAACCGTACCAGATGATCCGACCGTGGCCTTTCTTGATTATTCAGATTGTTCAGTGACAAGTGAATCCATCCAGTACCAAATCATTCGGCCTTGTGGTGATTTGGCTGCCTGTAAGTTGACCGAATGAACATTTAAAAGAGCTTGCTATGCCCCGCATTGGTCTGAGGGCGCCACAAGCAGTGTTCTACTACTGCGTTTTAGCGCTGTGTCTTTATTCTGTAAGATGCTGTAGTTTTCGTGTATTTAATGCTCAAATCTACAGTTTTCAGACTGAAAAGAGTCCAGCTTATTCATGAGCAGGTGCTAGCCCTGCCCACCCAAGGCTAGCCCCGCCCACCCACTGCTAACCACACCCACTCACAACTGGTTAACCTATTACTTTGAATAGATAGAAACATGTAAATAACTGCCAGGTGGTCAGGGCTAACATTGGGTGGGCGGGGCTAACACCTGGTCATGAATAAGCTGGACTCTTTTCTGGCTGAAATCTGCCAGATTTGAGGATTAAATATCTGAAACTGCTGCATCTTACATAATAAGGGACACAGCCCTGGTAACAGCAGGTCTGTCACTAGCTTGTGCTGTCTTCAGCAAGGGGGGCATAACCTATGTGATAGGTTCTCTTTAACTCCTTAACGGCCGTCGCAGACATCGGAGTTTGCGGCTCCGGGCGCCGCAGATGCCCTGAGATCGGAGCTGTACTACACAGCCCTGATCCCAGAGCATCTACTGCAAGCACCGGAGAGCGGGGAATACCTCCGCACCCCGGTGCTTTAACCCTTTGATTGCGGCGGATTGTCACCGCATCGCAATCAAAGGGTTTCCCTGCTCTGTCCGGTGATCGAAACGCCCGGTGACCAAACAGAGCCTGGGGAATGGCTGCACAGTCAGGCCTGGGGACCTAGAGTAGCCCCAGTGCTGTCTGTGTAACAAGCCAGTGATCAGGGCAGACCCTGTGCTGCCCTGATCACTGCCTGTGTCAGACTGACAGAGATTATAATGTATTAGCATATATGAATACATTACTAAGTGTAAAAAAAAATGTAAAACAGTTCTCCCTTCATGGTATTTAAAAAAAAAAAAAGTCAAAAACATAAAGTGTAAAAAAATAAAAAAAAATAATAAAATAAATATTTAGTAAAAAATAATTGTGCATATATTACAAACACAAAAAAAACCTACACATATTAGGTATCCACACGACCATAATAACCTGTAGAATTAATCTAACAAGTTATTAAGTGTGAAATGTGAATGGTGTAAAAAAAAATTAAAAAAGCCAAAAAATAATTTAAAAAAATGAAAAAAAATTCTACAATTATTTATAAGTGAACTTAAACTATTCCCCCATAAAGTACAACTTGTCTCGCATAAAACAAGACCTCATGCAACTGTGTCACTGAAAAAATAAAAAAATTTACAACTGTTGTTTGCAAGGAGGCAAAAACTAAAAAACAGTTCTGATCATTAACTACTTTTCAGGCCTTGGTCTTAAGGGGTTAAAGCCACTGCCAGAATCAAGAGGATGACTGCGACGATGAACCAACAGTGGCCAGGAGGTGAGTATTCTTTTTATCTTCTATTCTAGAACAACACGCATTTTCTACTGTCGGAAAACTCTTTTAGCATGTATGAGCATAAAATGTATAACATGTATACTACACAGTGAACTATAAAAACTGAACGAAAAAGATGTCACCTCATCCTAGATGTTTTAAAAAACTTCCATTACCATAAAGAAATAGAACTCATCCTGCAAACAACAAAACCTAATTTAGCTATTTTGAGAGAAAACGAAAAAAGTTATAGTTCTTGGAAGATTGGGATAAAAAAAATGAAATTGCCATTGCCAAAAATCACGAGGTGGGAAATGGGTTAAAAAAGGACTGTGTAAATGGAGGGTATCCCTCAAAATCACCTCTTCTGGTTGGTACAATAAATTCTAGCATGATATTGTCCTATCAAGCCCTACAATTCACTAGCTGTTGCTTCCTAGAAGCCAGAAGAAACCTAAATTAGCTTTGTATGGGAATAGTGCAGAGAACACAAAGGGCGACATGTATGAATGGGGCTGTGCCAGCTTTCTGGTGTGATTAGAGACCAAAAACCAGAGGCCACATGTATGAAAACTGTCTAGGTCTAAAACTCACTTTGTTGCCCATAGCAACCAATCAGAGCGTCCCTTTCATTTCATATAATGCTCTGGAAAAATGAGAGGGGTGCTCTGATTGGTTGCTATGGGCAATAAAGTGAATTTTAGACCTAGACAGTTTTCATACATATGGCCTCTGGTGTTGGCACTTTTAATATTCATATTCTTATAATTTGATTAAGTTGATGTTAATAATTTGGATTACACTTTGTTGCCGTTTTGTTTATTGTGGTATTGTCGCTATTTTAGTATAGATTTTTGGGCCCCCTGTTTGTGTTGTTTGCTCTCCTTATTCTCATCCTTTTGGGAGTGGTATCTGGGTTTTAATTTGTCCCTGTGATACAGTTAAGGGCAGAAGCAATGTGTTTATTTCAATCTCCTTTGTGGGCGAAAGTTGTAATATAATTGGTAGGGCGCATGCGCGGACGAACAGGTATCAAGGGCAGAAATCCTGTAGTATGAGGTATGGTTCCCGTCTGCATTATGGCGTATTTATCCTTGTTTCATCTTATTGCACTGTCATGATTTAATCCTTATTTGTGTGAGAAGTAAGCTGTCTGTGCTAGATATGTGTGTATTTGCTACTTCCGGATGGGGAACACCATCCACGTACTTTTGCATATGTGAAGCAGGTCTGTTATATATATCTCCCATATTATGATTTATAGGGAAACTTTCTATTGGCCAATAGAAACACAGGTGGTGGGGTTTACTAATATATATGGACCCATTCGTTTGTAATTTAGCAGCCTCTTGAGAAAGCAGGATGGCAAAACGCACGTTAAGGGGTTTACCCTCCTCCTGGTGGTTTATCCCCCATATTTGGTAATATAATCTATTAGTGATCTGCATAGATAGTATAGTATATGTATTAACGGATGTATATTTTTTTTAGATTGATGTACATGTTAATAATCACTTGATTTTTTTTCGTACTATATACCACATCTCCTTATGTATTACTATCTATATGCAATGTACACAGCTGCGAACAAGGACCCATCTTGGGGTCGGAAACGGTTAGCTTTAAACACATGCTTTATCTGGTTTCCCGTGAACTATAACTTTTGAATAGAGGAATGGAGAGTTTACTCGCTGGATTCCTCGCATTTGTGCTAAGGATTGGTGTTTGCTATAACTTTCACATATCAGATCAATTTATTTCTGCTGGGCAATCCCTTTAAGGTAAGTCGATTGCCTCTCCAAATAGGCTTAAAGGAGCCCCAGTCTAGCAATACTTTATTATTGTTGTCTAGGAGGGTGGATGGGGTCTTGTTTGCTTATATCTAAGAAACGAGTGAAGTATGGTAGGAAATGCTTCTTATTTGTTCTATATATACTCATAATAGATTTCAGTGACTTGAGACCTTTTTGCATTGCAGTCATCTTATCAGACATTAGTACATGTCACTTACTGACTTGTATACAGAAAAAGCCCAACATAATAAAATTCTCCACATAGTACTGGAGACTTTGTGAAAGAGGTTTTACCGTGAAGGCATTTCATGCCTGGTTTGTCCTGCTTCAGCTTTCAGTGTGTTCGAAAGGGGGTCCCAGCTGCTGAGCTAGGGCAGCAAACTGTATCTTTATTCCAGATGATAGAAAGTTGAGCCCTTAGTATGTACTAAGGAAGCAAATGTTGTTACCACTCTACACTAAGTAGTTTTTTTGTATGTGTATTTCCTTTGGTTAATTTTTTTTTTAAAGAAGAAATTCATGATCTGATAACTATGCAAAGCAATAGACAATAAGGCAACCAAGAGAGAAAAATAATATATCAAAATTAATTAATTATGAACGGCACGCTCCACTTAAGGTCTTGCACAGCGTAAGAGTTCCAAGTATTTTTTAACGTTAATGTATCAGGGTTCTCATGTTAGTTCTGCTTGTCCTGTTTCATTATAAACTATATTGTCAGTTTACAAGATACAAAGCAATCATTAAAAGGCAGCATTAGCTAATGCATATTATACTATCCGCTCTCCAGCATTAATATTAATGGTCCTTTATTTTCTCCCGTTGAAAGTAGTGTTATGTACACAAAATCTTATCTTTGTATATTTAGCTTAAAAGAACATCTGCCACCACATGGTTCAATTAAATGAGGACCCAACTTTTTAGTGTCTAATTGAACTGCTTTTGTGACATAACAGTTTTATAACAATTCTGGGGAATCCTTTCTTAGAACTTATGCATTGTGCCATTCTTCTGCTATCCCTCCTAGAATTTAATGAATATAGTGACAATGTGGTTATTAGATAACCAAGAAAAATACCAGCAAAATCTCTCAAATATGGTGGAGCTAGAACCTCTAGATACACATGAGGTACCACTTAAACCAAGAAATAACACAATCAATACAGTAGTAACCTTCTTTAAGATATAATGAAAACATAACTTTTACTAAAGGTAATGCAAGAATAAGACCTGTACTTACCTTAAAAAGGGGGTACAGTAGGGCAAAGAAATACACACTACTCTTACCTAACAATAAGGATAACCGCTCCAATAAGGGTGACCCCGCCAGGAACCTATCCCTAAGTTGGAACCCTATAATCTTACTATAATAATGGTAAGATATGGTGATAAACCAAGGGAAAAATACAACCAAATAAACACAACAAAGAAAATAATATAGAAATACACAAGCTGTAAGTCAATAATTTGTTGCAGACTATCAGCATCTATGAAAAATTCACAGACCAATCAGATTTTACATCTCCACTCTACGTTAGTAGCTTCATCAGAGAGAAATATACAGATATCACACAAAAAGTATGGTCCGATCAGTTTAAACAGCGTTAATAATGATATGTCAGATGAATGCTAGCATAGCAAGGTAAAACTCTGTCACCCATATCAAGCCCTGACAAATACCAGGAGAAATGCAGTGATGATGAAATCACCCTGGAAAGTAACAGGTAGAAGTCCATACGTACAGGCTTACAATGATGAAAGGATAATAGGTAGAGATGTGCCCACATTGCATATGGACAGAGGAACAAGACCAACATGTCCATTCCAGCTGATAACCACAGAAAGAGTCTACTGGCAGCGCAATTCACCCAAAAGATATTGTTTGGGTCTAAAGTCTGCTGGCGTTAGGATGCTGTTGCCTCAAAGTTGCTCATTGATTGATTCTCTGGATATTTGTCAGTGTCAGGGTAATCAGACTATATGAATAAGGTTGGAGACATGGTTGCTAAGGATAATGAACTTAAGGGCTATGTAACATATGGATATAGATATTTGATGTAGCAATTTACGTTATAGGGATGGGTAGTAGTTATGCGGCAGATCTGAGCACATGAATCAGAGCTGGTAGACAGGAGGTTAGTCATGCAATTTAAGGTTCTATACAGGTGTCACGTCAAGGGAGGTACAGTGAGCCCTGACTATAACTCAGCCCACTGTCCCTGCCTACTTGACATGCTGCCCTAGATGGCAGACGTCAACTGGACGACAGTCCCTGCGCTACTAGAGTGCTGGGGCCGTCAGGAGGTAGAATAGTCAGACAGTCCGGGTCAATACCAAATCAGGAACACCAAGCCACAAAACAGAACCAGAGGGATAAACGTAAACAAGCCAAGGTCAAACACGAACGGGAGCGAGGTACAAAAACGGAGAGCAAGACAGAGTCAGGGAACAAGCCGAGGTCAGGTACATGGATGAGCAAATAACAAGCAATAGCACAAGGAATACAAGGCAGCCACGAAATATCACAGATGCAGCACTCAGCCTTCAGGCAATTTAAATGGGATTCCCGGATACCGCCGCTGCAGCTGATTGGAGCGGCCTCTGGGTCCTCCCATTGGCTGGTGCGACACTCCCCCGGTCCAGAGTGGCTGGACCTCTGTCACTCACACAGCTCCCAGCAGACTGTCTATCAGGGTGGGGTCGCTGATCAGCTGCTGCAGAACGTTGCTCCCTGCAGACTGAGCGCCGCCTAGCCCTAACAGTACCCCCCCTTTCAGGAGGGGCCACTGGACCCTTCCTTGGTCTGGGTTTGTCTGGTTGAGACTCATGGAATTCCCTTATCAGGTTGTTACGGCAGACTGAGACAGGTGGTCCGCCAGACAGGGGATCAGGCCACGTGTTGTAGGTGAATGGCGTCGCGACGGGCGAAAGACAGAGCCCACACAGGTGTTGAACTCAGCAGAAACTCCCAAAGAATGGAGGGGCTGAACCTCCTTTATTTATAGCCCTTGCAACAGGGTGTAACCACCAAGAAATGTGATTGGTTATATACATTTCAAATGGTTTTTGATGAGTTCATATAATCAACAAAGCAAATGTTACTACATGAGTATCTTATCTAAGGCTACTAGCAAGCGTAGTTTCATGAGAGTCAGCTAGTTTGGCAAGCAGCCAGGCGCCATCTTCTTGTTTGTGTCATCCAGAAATTATAAACACGTATAAGTATGATCTTCTTATCCGGGGGTCTTGCAATGGCAGCCTGGGGAGACCGGCGATTCCTTTATATTCCTTTCCGTTATAGGCCCCCCTCAGGTCTCACTTGGAAAACCACTTCGCTCCCTGGACCTGATTGAAAAGATCAGGAATCAAGGGTAAGAGATATTGTTTTTTAACGTTTATCTATTAAGTTCAAAGGTAGTTATGCATGGACGGAGGCCTCCATCCTTTTTCCCTACAAAGAAAAAACTCTGCACCCAGAGGGGACACAGAAAGTCAGATATGCCCCTTCTGTAAGCTTTCTGCAATATAATGCTTCATGGCTATTCTCTCCGGACCTGACAGATTAAATATCCTCCCCTTAGGAAACTTCACTCCGGGCAATAGGTCAATGGCACAGTCATAATATCTATGAGGGGGTAGTATCTCTGACTGTTTCTGAGAAAATACTTGAGCAAAGTCACGAATGAAAACAGGAATCTGTTCTACCTCTGTATTGCCCAGTATGACAGGAAGACATCTGTCAGCACACTGTTGTCCCCACTTGATTAATTCACCTGAATTCCAGTCCAACACCGGGTTATGTTTCTGAAGCCAAGGCAGCCCCAAAACCACATCAGCGGGCAGCCCCTCCATGAAATAGAATACATTCTCAGTATTGTTTTGGATCCTACCAACATCTCGAGCTCAGGAGTACAATGTTGGATTGTGCCCCTTGTCAGAGGAGTATTGTCAATTGCAACAACCCGCAGGGACTCAGAGAGAGGCCTCCAAGGTAGGCTCAGACGTTTAGCGAAGGACATGTTTACAAAATTGGAAGCTGACCCAGAATCCACAAAAACATTCCCAGAACCAGACAGAGACAAATATGAGATCTTAACTGGGAGCAGAAACTTTTTGGATACAATAGGAAATAACTGTTCGCCTAGGTGACAGTCCTGCAAATCACCTAGGCGCTGGAGTTTTTCTGGCTTGGTCTTCCGTTTGGAGCACTCCCAAAGGCCGTGTCCATCTTCGCCACAGTAGTCAATATCAAATCAGGAACGCCAAGCCACAAAACAGAACCAGAGGGATAAATGTAAACTAGCCGAGGTCAAACACGAACGGGAGCGAGGTACAAAAACGAAGAGCAAGACAGGGTCAGGGAACAAGCCAAGGCCAGGTACACGGATGAGCAAATAACAAGCAATAGTACAAGGAATACAAGGCAGCCAGGAAATATGACAGGCACAGCACTCAGCCTTCAGGGAGTTTAAATGGGATTCCCGGATACCGCCCCTGCAGCTGATTGGAGCGGCCTGGGGTTCCTTTCCCATTGGATGGTTGACCCCCCCCGGGTCCACAGTTTTCCCAGTAGACTGTTATAAGGGTGGGGTCGTGATCAGCTTCCCGCAGAACGTTGCCCCCTGCAGATGACCCACCGCCTGGGCCCTGACAAAGGGTTTTTTTAAAAGGTGGGCGAGGGGGGAAAAAAAACATATGGGACAGTCGGCTTCTACAGCGCACAGCCTTTTTAAAACTGCAGTGAGGAGTTAGCTAACTGTGCACCTCCCTTCTCAGGGGGGGAAAAAGCGGGAGGGTTTTTCATGACTGTCCCTACTTTCCCAATCGTTGGATATACAGCCGTCAATGAGTGCTGTAAAAACAGATCAGGGGACAAGGGGGCTGGCGTGCTGGGTCTTTGGGGGCCGGGCCCCCCGTCTAAGCAGAGTGATGAGATCCCACCGCTCATACCGAGACTAGCTCCTGAAGCCCGGCTGCTCAGCTGGGAAATGGAGAGAGGCAAGTATGTTTTTTTTTTTTTTTTAAATCCTATGCACAGGGCCCTTTCCCCTGGGGGGGTAGGCGGGCAATGCCCGGGGGGTGGTCTCGCTCACCCGAGGGGGTTCCCGCCTGCCCGCACCCCCGGAAAAGGATCACCCCTGACTCTGCCGGCTGTTTTATAAAGTCGCGCAAAACCGCAGTGCTGGTTACGGGAGGGGGGCGGGTTGGTTTTTCCCCGTTCCTGACCCCTCCCCTGAAACAGCTTTTGCAGGGGAAAGCACGGTTTTTCCCCCACCCCCGCTGCGACGGGGGGTCCCCCTCGGCGCAAGGCGCTCTGCCCCGAGGAGACCCCTGGGAGTGTTTGCAGCTTTAAGCGGCGTGTTTGCGTCTTGCCCTTAACTGCCCCTGCAGTTCCGGGACCGGGCGTGGGGCCCGAGGTGAGTTCTTTTTTGTTATTTTATAATTATTTAAAGGGCATTAAGGGTTCGGGGGGCTTCTGGCTAAAAGGGGGGGGAATCTATGGCTACAAGAGCTTTTTACTGGTTTAAAGGGGGGCATCTTATGGCTACAGGGGTTTTACTGGCTAAAAGGGGGGGGCATCTGTGGCTACAAAAAAATCAACTGGTTTCCAGGGGTTTACTGGCTAACAAGGGGGTTCTACTGGTACAAGGGGGGCATCACTGGTTCAGGGGGGCTTTCACTGGCTACAAGGGGGGAAACCACTGGTTTACAGGGTGGCATATTGGCTAAGGTGGAACCCAAACGGGCCCTACAGGGGGGCATCTACTGGCTACAAGGGGGGTTTCAGGGGGGGGGGGGGGGGGCTACGGGGGGACCCACTGGTTACAAGGGGGGATCTACGGGGTTTAAGGGGGGGCTTTAAATGGAAAAGGGGGGGGCATCTATGGTACATGGGGCTTTTCACGGGGCTTGGGGGCATTTTGGGGGATCGGGGGATTTTCTGGCTACAGGGGGCATCACTGGCTAAAAGGGGGGCATCACTGGCAAACGGGGGGGAATCACTGGCTATGGTGGGATTTACTGGCTACAAGGGGGGCATCACTGGCTACAGGGGGCATAAAAGGGAACTAAAAGGGGGGGCCATCATTGGTTTAAAAGGGGCATCTATTTGGCTACGGGGGGGGCATAAACGGCTACAAGGGGGGAATCAATGGCTACAGAGGGGCTTTGGGCCCGGGGCTACGGGGGCCCATCTACTGGTTTACGGGGGGTTTCACGGGGCTAAAGGGGGACATCACTGGTTACGGGGGTTTATAAACTGGTGGGGGGCCTCACGGGTAAAAGGGGGGGCATCACTGGTTTACAGGGGGACTTTTTTTACTGGTACAGAGGGGGCATCACTGGCTACAAGGGGTATCTACGGGCCCTAAGGGGGCATCTTCGGGCCCCAAGGGCCCCTTGGCTCCCAAGGGGGCATAACCTGGCTACGGGGGCATCCCCTGGTTTTAGGAGGACTTTCACTTGGCTACGGAGGAATCATTGGCTACGGGGGCCCCATAAACTGGAAAAAGGGGGGCCCATCAACTGGCTACAGGGGGCTTACCTAAACTATATATGAGGTGCTATAGGGGGGGTTTTTTGTTTTAGAGATAGGAATTGGTAGAGAATTGTGAAAAAATTGAGGGGGGTTTTAAAGGGATTTTTGTTTTGTAAATTTTACAGGGGAAGAGTCGGGGTTTAGTCGTCATGGCCCGCTGGGATGATGGAAAAAAAGAAAGAAAAAGGAAAAACAACTCTTAGAAAACGTCACTGTGGTCACTAAAATAAAAATTTTTACTGTAATCTTTACATGTCTGCAGAGACGGGGTTTTCAGGGGTACCCAACCTGAGGGTCACTGTATGGGGTTTAATTTTTGGGTTTGGGAAGTATAATGGTTTATACCCCTTAATGGCCCATTTTTGTAGATTCAGTCCCCATTTATGGGTGTTTAATGGGGTTCATGGTGTGGTGGTATTATTGGGGTCATTTATGTGCTGGTGATATGTGGCCCATGGTGTGGTTTTTTTTTTTTCGTCCCTGTGTGCGGGTGTTTTTGGTAAATGGTGTCGTTTTATTTTTTCGGCCCACGTTGTTTGGTGATAGGGTGGTTTATTTGGTTTGGGGATTCGGGTTTGGTTTTGCATTGTTTTTTGGGTTTTAACTTTTATGACAAATTATTTATTTAGTTTTATACTTTTGCACATTGAATAGAGCTTTTTGTATTTTTTTGGTTTTGGTTTAGGTAAAGCAATGGGGCCCGCCTTGTGGCGCCATATAAAACGGGGAGGGGGGGGGGGGGGAAAATTTTTTTCTTCTTGCCCTGAGTGAAAATTTGGGCCTGGGAAACGGCCTGCCTATGCCCCCATCCCCTATTCCCTTAAAAGGGAGCATAGGGAAAACCTACAGAGGGGCTATATCAACCTTTAGAGGATTTTATCTCCCCTAGGGGGGCTATTTCTATTTCGGGGGCCAAATAAAATCTAAAAACAGGGGGGGGGTTTTTTTCCCCAAAGGGAGCTATTTTCTACTTTCGGGGATATTTTTACCAAAGGGGGCTATATCTTTTCTACGGGGGGGGACTAATCTTCTACCACAGGGGGGGGGCTATTCCCTTTCAGGGGGTTTTATTTTCCTTTAAAATTACCTAAGGGGGGAAATTTTCCAACATGGGCTATTTTTAACCCTTTCGGGGGGCTTTATCCCTCCCTACGGGGGGTTTTATATCTACTACAGGGGGAAAATAATTTTACCTTAAGGGGAATACATACCTACAGGGGGTATGTGGTGGTATGTGGTCCTGACATGTGGTCATGATGTGGGGTATTTGGTTTTAGTGGAATTATTGGTAACATTGCCCTGGGGATTCTGTTTTTGGGTAGAGGGTTTTTTGGTTTACTATTTTGAAAAAATTATTCAGTTTTTTTTTTAAAACTTTAGTACTTTAATACAGTTTTAATTTGGAAAATTTTAAAAAAATTTAAAACGCGAAAACAATAAAAAAAAAAAAAAATGACTGCCCAAGTAAAAATTTTTTTTCCCAAAAACCCTTATGGCCCAAAAACCCTTTTTTTTTAACTTATATATGAATGTCTGTAACAGAAAAGTGACACAATTTTTTAAACTTAAAAAAACCTTTTAAAAAAATTTAAAAAAAAATTAAAATTTTGGACTTTTTCCCCCCAAATTTACAAATTTAAGGTAAAAATTACAAAAAAAATAAAGTCTTACATGTCACAAAAAAGGTGAAAAAATGTAATAGTTTTTAAACCAAGTGTGAGAAAGAGTTCAAACCCATATTAAAGGGGTTTTGCCAGGATGTGCCTTTTTTGGAAAAAAGCAAATGTAAAACAAGCCCGGGCTAAAAGAAGAAGAGGAGACACACACCCAAAGAGCCCCAGGGGCTGGAAAAAGGGATGGTGGGAAAATTTTTTCACTCAAATAATCAAACAAAAACTTGGGGAAATTTGTATCCCAAAAGAAAAACGCTTTTCCAAAAGCAGTTTGGGAAAGCTTTTCCCATGTTCTCTGTCATCAGATAAAACCCCGGGATCTACTAAAAATTAATTTAACACTACAACTAGTGGATTTGTTTTACAAAAAAAAAAAACATTTTTTCCTCCCCAGTGCCTTGAAAGCTTCTGGCCCCAGTTTTCATCAGATAAAAAGCTTTCTCTGGAAAGGGCCCGGGCCCCGAAACCCTTTTTCCCGGTTTTCGTTTTTTAGTCGAAGCTTTGAAGAAACCCTAAGGGAAGGTAGGAAAACCCCTTGAAAGCTCTCTCGGGGCCTGCAATTTTTGTAATCACATATTTTTTAGAAAAGTGTTTAAAATAACCCATTTTGGGGGGATCCCACTTTTAAAACCTTTTAACATTGGGCCAAACCCCCTTTAAAGGGGAGGAGAGGAAAATGGGAGGGGTAAAGGGGGGCGGGGCGGGGGAATTTGGATACTGGTGGTTTTGTGAGGGTTTTGGAAGCCTTTAAAAAAATTATGTTAAGGGGATGAAATTGCCTAGAAATTGCCCTGGTTGTATATCTTTGGCCCATTAAAAAAGTTGGGCTGTGTTAAAAGGATAAACGTCAAAGGATTATCAGGAAAAATCCCATTTTCAGTTATGGAAAAATTTTATCAAACCCGGGTTTTAAAAAAGGGTACAAAATTACGGGACAGAAAGGTAGTGTGGTAACCCAGGGTTCAGTAAAAATTTCATATTCAGATTTTGGGTTTGAAGTACTGGGGGGTTTAAAAAAAATTTTTTAATTTAGAAAAACCCCAAAAGGTAAAAAAAATTTTAAAATTTTTGGGGCCCCCCAGGGGGATTTAAAATTCTGTTGCCCCACCTACTTTTACATAAACCCCTTATAGTTTTTCCCCTTGTTTTTGTCTTTTGTTTCAAAGGCCCTTTCTGCCCTTCCTGAGGATGTATATGCCGTTGAAAAGCCACTTCAGATCCACCATGTCCAGAGGACCTCCCGGAAGGGGCCCCCGGGGGGGTAAAGCCCGGGCCCTTTGCCCAACCCCAAAAATTTTAAGTACGGTTTCAGAAAACCAAGGGACGCAGCCAACCGAAATTCAGGGTAAAATACCAAAAGTTTCATTTTCCTTTACCCTAAAAGTGCCCTGCAAAGGTGATTAAATACAGCACCAAACCTCTCGGGTTTGGGTTTGGGGTGAGATGTGTCCTTTTAAAAATTTTTGACTTTGGGTCCCCCAAATGGTTTTGGCAGTGGGAAAACATGTCCACTGCTTATTTGTCAATTTTATTATACATGCCCTAAAAAAAAATAAGGAGGGGCCTTTTCTATCTTAAAAAAAAATTTAAGGGGGGGAAGACTGTAAAAAAAAAATTTAATTTTAATTCCCTTGACTTTTTTAATAGAAAAAATTTTGAAAAGATGTTTTTTTTTTTTTCCTGATTAGGATCACATTTGAGAAGTGAGAAGCGGGTTTTTGGGTTTTTAAAAACAAAAGCCGGGAACCCTTGGGCCCCACAAAAATGGGGGGGCCTAACACTTGGAAAACACTGACAGGGGTTTTTTAAATGGTAAACCCTTTCCTAAAATTGAAACACTCCACGGGTTTTTTTTGGTGATAATAAATAATCTAAAATTTTTCAAAAATTTGTATGGTCTTTTTTAAAAAATAAATGGCTGACATGTGTTGTTGTTAACCTGTATTCCAATTTACCCACACCCCAAAAGCTATTGTGCTTTGGGAATTACTTTTTGGGTTTTAAAAGGAAAGGGAAACCTTCGGATAAAGGGAAAAACCCAATAATCCCAAAGGTCTACTTCCTGCTGCAAAAAAAATTATTTAAAATTTAAATAGACCCTTTTTTAAAAACCTAAGTTTGAAGGAGAACCAATGGGGGACAGCTTTCCCCCAACTATTGCGAATTTTATACATGGGGGGTTTGGGAGCAGCGGGGCCGGTTTTGGTTGCAATAATCCTTTATGGGATGACATAAATATGGAAAGGGGAGTTACATGGGCAAACCTCTTTTGGGTGTGGGGTCGCGTTTGTGACGTCCACCCCCAAAAATTTTGGTGGGGTCCCTAAAATGAAAATTTCAGTGAAAAATTTAAAAAAATTTACTATTCATATAATTCAAAAAAAATTTTTAATTCCTGGTTTTGGGAAATTTTAAATGGTGTACCTGCTTTTGGGAAAAGTATACCCCAAAAATATATAGAAAACCCCCCACTGTAAAAATAAACTTTTCCCGGCCACAAGAAATTCCCCAAAAAAATTTCCCAATAGGGGCGGATCCCAAGGGGGGAAAATTTATTAGAGTTTGGGAAAAGAGCTTGTTCCCGGGGTTAGGGAATTTGGAAAGAAAAATTGTTTTACCCGTTGGGGGTTTTGAAGATTTGGGGGGTATCCAAAAACACCTAGCGGGGCTTTTTTAAAAAGGTAAAAAATTTTGAAAAAAACGGGGTTTCTTTTTGGGAAAAACCAAAGAGAAAAAAAGGGGAAGGCAAAAGTGAAAAACAAGAGAAATTTTTCAAGGGGTTTAAACCAATTTGATGATATTTTTTAGAATAAAAAAAAAATCTTTTATAAAAATGTGCAAAAATACTACTTTTCCAAGATGAAATTTTTAAAAAGATTTGGGGAAAAAAAAGGGAAAAATGTGTGCCAAAAAGGGGTAAAAACTCAAAGCGAAAAATCTGTCCCCCAGAAATTAAAATGACCCAACAAAAAATAATACATGGTTTGAACAATGTGGTTTTTTTCCCGGGGGGGAAAAGAACAGTTGAAAAATTTTTTGAACATAATAGTAAAGGGTTGTTTCTTTCCCCAAACAGCAAAATTAAAAAAGGACTTTTTAAATTGAAGCATTTAAGGGCAAACCCGCGAAACAGACCGTTATTATTACTTTGGGACTCCCATTGAAACCCCCCAAATACATAGGCGGGAATTTAAAAATTTTAAAAGCTTAGAATTGCAGAAAAACCTGGCACCCATACAAAACCCAAAACAAGAAAAATTTTCGGGGCACCCAGACTTTTCTTTTAAAACAACTTAAAAAGGGGCCAGGATTGTTTTTTAAATGTGTGGCCCTTAAGGGGAAAAGGGTAAAAAAAAGGGCCCCATAGAGGGGGTTTTTGGGGAAACAAAAAAGAAAGGGGTTACGGGGGCCCCCTATTGGTTTCCCTTAAATGCGATCCCCCGCTTCCCAAAGGCATGTTTAAAAACGAAAGGTTTCTCATGAATCCCATTGAAAAACTTTTAAAAAACGTTAAGAAATTCATTTTAAAAAAATCACCAAAATATTGATGAAGCTTTTTTGAAAACCCCCATGTTGTTAACCTGAAAAATTTTCCAAACAGGGTGTTTTTTTTTAAAATTCTAATAAACGCCCCAGAGGAAATAAAAAAAACCATGATCCCCTTGTTTATACATTAAAAAAACCTGTCAAAACGTTTTAAAATTTTGCATTGTTTTAAAAAAAATAAGCTTATATTGCATAAAAAGCATTTTGCAAATTATTTTGAAAAATCTCCCAAAATCCCAAAAACATATGTCGAATTTTAAAATTTTATAAAAAAATTAGGGACCTGCCATTAAAAAAAACAATAGCTGTTGCAATAAAAAGGTTTTCTATTGGGAAAGCAATTTAAAATTTTTAAAATTCCCAAAGGGGTTTAAAAAACTAAGCCCCGCCCCCCATGACCATTTTGATGCATACAGGGGTTTTTTAAGTTTGCCCCCCAACTTGGGAAAAATTTTTGGGTGTAAAGAATTTACTTTGCCGTAAAAAAGGGTCCTGAGGGGCCCCCGAAAAACGGTGCCGTTTTTACGCTTTTTTGTGGAAAAAATGAAATTAAATAAAAATTTTTCGTAAAAAAGTCCCTTTTTTTGGCCCCGCGGGAAAATTTTCCTTGGTGTATTTTTCTAAATTTTTGAAAAATAAAAACTAATCACCAGGGGTTTAAAAAGGGTTTTCTCCAATTAAATACAAAATTTAAATTTTAATTTTAGCTATTGCAGCCCAATAAAAAAAAAAAAGTTTATCTACCTGTCTTTTTGGTCCTCCTTTTTTTTTTTTTCCCCAAAAACTTGGTCTCCCGGCTTTCTGTTTCCCCTTTCTAAAAGGGGCCCGGAACTTAAAGTTCTGGGTTCCCAAGGGAAAAAAATTCTTTTAAAGGGAACCCCCTACATTTCCCCACCTTTTTTTAAATTCTGATCTTTCTTATGTGGCAAAAGGGGCCCTTTGGGAATGCCTCAGGCCCCTTGGGCGGGTTTATTTGCCTGTTTAAACTTTGAAACCCCCCAAAAGCTACGCCCCTCCCTTTTCAATTTTTCTTCAAAACCCGGGGTTTTAAAGAAAAAGCATTGAAAGTTTTTTCCTGGGTTTTGGCTTCTCCTAAAACCCCTTCTTGAAAATTGTTCTGAAAATTATTTGCAGAGAGGTATTGTTCAAATTAACCAATCTTTCTTCTTCAGATTTGCCCAGTAAGTAGGGAATTTACACCCTTTAAAACAAAAACACAAAAAAGTTTTTGGGGAAAACCAGAAATTGCCTATCTCATTTTCTTAAACTAAAACCCCCTTTAGCCTTTACCAAAGAGGTTCAATTATTTTTTCTCTCTGCACTATTGGAAAAGCTTATTTCCCATTTTACTCTTTTAAAAAAATTAGGAAAATTTAAAAATTTTTTTGTGTTTGCTAAAAAGGGGTTTGTTTCCCACGGCAAGTGCCAAAAAAAGGGGCGGTTTTTTGGAGGAACCGGTATTTTCCACTTTTTTTTGGGGGGCCCGTCCCCACGGCCCAGGGGGGGGGGGGGGGGGGCCCTTTTTTCCTCTGTAAAATTGGGTGGGGGAAAAAAACCCCCCCCCCCTTCACTTTTAAAAAAGCAATATTCCGTCCGGAAAAGGAGGGAAAAAAAGAAAAAAATGTGCTTTAAAACCAAGGTTTTCGGGTGGACTCCCGGGGCGGCAAAACCGCCGGGGGGAAAATTGCCCGTGCCTGGGGGGAAACTGCTGCACGGGTTTTCCTAGAGCCCGTTTGGTCTTTTTTTTGGCCGTTTTTTCAGGGGCATCCCAAAAAACCCCCAAAACCCGGGCCCAAAAAAAAACCCGTGCCTTTGGGACTCGACCAAATTTTTGTTTTTGGTTTGGACGGGAGTAAAAGATAGAAAAAATTGGGGGTTAAATTTTTAAAAGAGTTATTTTTTCCCTTTGGAGCTGTTAAAACCCAGTTACTAGGGGGTTTTAAAAAAGGAAACCAAGGTCTTCCTCTTTTGCAGTCTTTAGCAGCAAAAAAAAATGTTCAACCCCCAAAACTATTGAAATTGTAAACCCTTAAATTTTAAAAAAGGGTTTGGTCCGTGTTTTAAATTTCCCTTGGGCCCTAAGGCACAGTACTTCTTTAGGATTTAAATGGACACGATTTTGCTTTTCAAAAATGGCATTTTTCTGCAAAGCTCCCCTTAAAAATTGGGTGAGTTTTTCCCCCTTAAAGAAAAAGTTATAAAAAGTTTCAAAAAATTTTACCGTTTTCGTCTAAAAGTTTCCAAATTGTGCAAAAAATTCGGGTTGATAAAATATTTCTTGTTAGGAAAGGGGCCCCCTGGGGTTTTTAAGGAGGGGGAAAAAAGAAAATTATTTTTCTAATTTTTTAAAAGGGGTTTGGGTTTTTTTTGGGAAATTTTTTTTAGGGTTAAAAAGGGCCCATGATGACAGGGTTTTTTTTCAGGATGTTCCATTGGGGGATTTTCCCCAGTTTCATTATTTAATTTTCCAAAAAAAAAAAAATGGCGTAAGTGTTTTTTTCCCCTGAAAGCCCAAGTGGGGACTTTAAGAAAATTTAAAATTTCCCTTTTAAACTCATTGAGTATCTATGAAATTTCACAAAAAAAAAGGGGCAGTTTTTTTCATTTTTTGTTTTTATTAGAAAAGTTCTTCCCAAATTTTTAAAATCCCACATTTAAAAAAGCGTAGATAAAAATGGTGCCTGTAAATTTGTCAAAACCCCTTTTTGTAGTTTTTTTTTTAGTTACGCCCCCTTTTAATCACTTTTTAAAAACCCCACCCCCATTTTTCCAAATAAAACAGATCCCTTTTGTCTTTGGTTTCATCCCTTTCTTTTTCCCGAAAAAAGGGCGCAGAAGAGCTAAAAAACTGTCTGAAACACATAAAAAAAACTTTGTCCACCATGTCCCCCAAATAATGAAAAACTTTTTTCCCATGATTGTGCCTGACAGCCCCCGTTTTTGGGGCTCTGGTCGCCGGCCACGGGCCCGTTCCCAAGAAGAACGCGGTTTTTTTTTTCGTTTTTTTTTTTTTTTTTTTTTTAAAGTGTGAACCTGCCCATACTCTCTTTTTAAATTTGTTTTCCTGGAAAAAACCCCCGGGAGCCCATTTCGTCCCCCCAATGGACTTGGCTAGTTAAAATTATTTCCCCGAAAAAGTTTTTTTTGTTTGACAGCCTTTTTTTCCCAAAACCCGTTTTCTTTTTGCTTCAACCAAAAAACCTCTGTTCTTTGTTTTTTTCCCCCTTGATAAAAATTAAAATAAATTTCCTGTGCCATTTTTCCTTGCCTGCTAAAAAGGGTTTAAACCTTTTTTTTGCCTTTTAAGCAAGGGACTATTACTCTTTTTGTTTTTTCCCTTGTTACCTGCCCTTTGGGCAAATATTACCGACTATTCCTTGCTTTAGTGTTCTGTACTGTTTCCCTCCCGCCCTGTTCCCCTAAAACCTGGATTTTTGTAACCCTTTGGTTTTTTGTTTTTGTTTTGTTTTTGGTCTTTTTTTATTCACCAAATTTAGTGTTTTCCCCGAAAGTATTCGGGGGGGAAAGGCTGGGGGGGTTAAAACGAGTCGGGCCCCCCCAAAAAGGCAGGGACGGGAAACCAGGTGGGCCCAACCCCCAGTTTGGTTTGTCTATAAATGTGCCCCTGACGGGTTTCCCTAACAATTTAAAGTGGAAAGATATTTTTTTTCCAAATGGAAATAAAAAGTTTGGCAGCCTACATTGTTGGGAACCCTTAGTAAAAAAAGGGGGAAAAATTCCCTTTGCCTCATCAAACGGCTTTTTGGGAAAATTTTAAAGCAAAAGGTAAATAATTTTTTTTTAAAGGGGATTTTTTTTAAAACCCAAAAACTTTGTTTTATTTCACCTGTTTTTAAAAACCTTTTGGTTTTCTTGTTTCCTGTTCTTTAAAATGGGGTTATTGACCCCCTTCCCGTGTGCCAGATTGCCGGGGCCCAGAGATTAAGCAAAAAATTTTGGGACCTTGCCTATGGCAATTTTGTTTTCAAAGGCCCAATGAATTTTTCAAAACTTTGCATGCTTCCCTCGTGGGGCCCAGGCTAACTTTTATAAAAAAAAGCGTTTTAAAAGGCCCTTGCTTTAAAAGGCCCCTGGAGCAATTTTTCCCCAAAAAAACGGCTTTTGACCCAGCTTTAAATTTTTGCTTTTAAATTTTTTGCTTATATTTTTGCCCCCCTGGGGGTTTTTGCATCAAATTTTCTGTGGGCCGTGGGTTGTTAATTCCACAATCCCAAAGGGTTTGAATTTTAGGTCAGAAACGACCCCTTAAAGAAAAAGAAACTGAGGGAGTTGGGTAACGGGAAAATTTTTAGTAAAAACCCTTTTAAAGGGGTTTTTTTTCCTTTTTGTTTTTATTTTGTCAAATTTGAAAAGGGAAAGGTTTTTTAAATTTTTCTAAATTTAATTGTCTAATTTTTTCCCCTAGTCAGGAGATTAGAAGGGGATTTTTATTTGCTCCAAAGTACAACAAAAGGGGAATTGTCAAGTTTATTTGCCCTTTAACCCCCCCATATTTGTTTTGGGCCCAAGTACAGGAGTTGAAAGGGGCCGAAAAAGGGGACAATAAAGATCAAAAGGAAGAAAGTTTAAATTTTTACCCTACGTTGTTTTTTTTTAAAAATTAAAAATCTCTAAATTTATGCCCTCTAAACTTTTGTTTTGGGAAAAAACCACCCCAGAGAATTAATATGTCAACCCCTGTAAAAAAGAGCCAACCTTTAGTTTTTATAAAAAAATGAAGCTCCGCGAAAATTGCGAAATTTCTTGGTGAGAAAAATTCTTTTAAAACATTTGGGATTTTAATTTGAAAATTGAAAAAATTTCTTTAGAATGAAAAGTAAAATAAACCCTTTTAATTGGGTTTCCCTGAAAGGTTTTTAAAAAATTACCAATGCTCCCGAACCCCTAGTTAAAAATTGAGCATTTGGCCCTCAGCCTATTGACCTAGGGATGGGACTGAAAAATTGGCATTTTTTTTTGGGCCCCTTTTTTTTGTAAGGAAATGTAATAAGACTCACATTCAGGAAGCGCTTCTTACTTTCTATATACTCCTTGAAAAGCTATTTAAAGGGGGTTATTTCCCCATCAAAAATTGATTAGTTTTAAACATTTTAAAAAAAGGGGAAAATTAAAAAAATTTTTTTCCCCGGGAACGGATTGCTGTTGGATTTGCTTCATTTCTAAAGGGGATTTTTTAATTATCTAAACTTTTTTTACTAAAAGTTTTTTTTCCTAGGTTCTAAACCCCTCTTTTTTGGTTTGGGGGCCTTCATTGTTGCCTTTTCTTTTGCGGGTTGTTTTTTAAACCCGGCCCCGGGGAGTTTGTTTTTTTTCTTATGAAAAATTTTTAACCCCTTTTTAAGCTCTATAACGTTTGCTTGCTTTTTTTAAAAATTCCCCCCAAATCAACACTGCCCTGAAAAGGCTCACCCCTAGGTATAGCAGAGTAAAATGTTAAGTCCATGAAATGCGGAAAAGGCTCTATGCAAAAAACCCTCTGTTTTTAAAAAATAAAACCCAAAGGACTCCCGTCCACTGGAATTAAATTGGTACCCCATGCTTTATGGTTTTGCCGGGTTGGTTTCTATAGTTTTTAGTTGAATATCTAAAATATGGCTTTTTGAGGCTTTTTTTGAAAAGAAACAAATTTAAATTTTTAAAAACCTTTAATTGAAACTTTTGCAGAAAGGGTTGTCCAAATAAAAAGAAAATCCTTAAACTCCAAAAATTCCCTAAATTTTTTTTTTCCCAAATTTAAAATCCTTTAAAAAAAAAAAAAAGTGGGGAAATTAAAATGCCCTGCTTTTTTTGAAATTATTTTTTAAATTTTTACAGACAGCAACTTTGTTTTTGGGGTTAATAACAGACCCGGTTAATTTTGTTTAAAATTTGTTGGGGGGGGTTTTTTAAATTTTAAAAAGGAGCCCCGGCTTAGCAAAAGTTCTTTTGCATTATTTTTTAGAAAATGTAAAAAAAATTGACTTTTTTTAGAGAGATATGTAAGAGGTGGAAAAAAAACATCTTTAAAACCCATCAAAAAAATTTTCCCATCTGTCTATTTTAAATTTTCCCAAAAGTGAAAAAGAAAATTTGAAAAAATTGCCCTTTTTTCCTTTGTTAGCATATTTTTTGGAAATTTTTAATTTTTATTTTGGGATTGAAAAATAAAAGGAGCCCTTCAATGAGAAACCCCAATGCAGTTATATTAGCCTGTGAAAAAAACATATGGGCCCAACAGCTTTAATTGGTTTTTTAGAAGACGGACAATGCTTGGAAAAATTTCCCGGAAAAAGGGGTGGTTCTTTTTTTTTTTATTTTTTTAAAAACCCAGATTGGGTATTTTTTTTATTTTGGGTTTTCAATTTTTTCTTTTCTTAAAAAAGGGGTTTTTTTAAGGATGAAAAAAAGGCAGAACTTTCCAAATCCAGTTTAGGAAATTTATCCTTTTAATATTGATTAAAGAGGAAAGAAAAAAAACCCCCCCATGGGGGTTAAAGGGAATTTTCCCCTTTTTAGGGAAAAAAATTTCCTTTAAAAAGGGACCCCAGTCTGGCAATCAGAAAAAACCCCTGGATAAATGAGGGCTTCTCCGAAATCTATTTCACTGAAATTTAAAAAGGTTATTTAAACCAAAAATGCATCCAGACCTTTTTGGGGTTTCTTTTTGGTGAGTTAAACCCATCCCCACTTTTTTCTTTTGGCTGAGAGTTCCCCCGTGTCCGCCTTTTAAAACCAAGGAAAAAAAGAATCCCCCCCTTTCTATGTTTTTTGTAAAAAAACCTTTTTTTTCCCTTGTGGGAAAAAAGGGAAAGGTTGCCTGTTGTTTGGATACGGGCCCCTGGGGTTAAAGAAAAAATCCCCCCCCTTTATCCCCCCCCCCCCCCCTTAATTTATTTATATGTATTTAAATTTTTGTCCCGTGAATCTGTTTTTTTCTCAAAAACTAAATGAGCCTAATTTGAAATCTTTTGGGTATTGCAGTCCCCCGTTTTTTTTATTTTTTTTGTTGCTAAACCTTTGCCCCCGTTCATGTTTCCCCATTTTTTTCCCTGTGCTGTTGCCCAAAACTGTACAAATTTTCCCAAATTGGTGGTCAAAACCAGTGCCCTTTGTATAATTAAAAAAACAATGTTCAAAAAATGGTGAAATTATGTCCTTTTGTATTTTTTTTCCCTTGGCAGCAGGGCCGGGGACACTGGCGCTCCCAGGTAAATTTAGGCCAGGTCTTTTTCCCTATCAGTTATTTTTTAGAGTTTTTCCTTTTAAAATTTTAGTCATGTAATGGATTTTTCCCCCCCCATGTGCTAATTTAAATTTTTCCCGTTTTTAAACCTCATCTGCCACTTCTCTGCCCAGGCCTCCAACCTATCCAGATCCCTTTGTAACAGTATACTGTCCTCATTGTATGTATTACTTTACACAGTTTAGTATTATCTGCAAAGACTGATATTCTACTATGAAATCCCTTCGCAAGGTCATGGATATATTTTTTCTCTTTTCTGTACAAGATTACTGGGTCAGCTTTGCTGCCTGAACTGCTGCTCTGAGCTGTGAAGAGCAGTTTAGAAATTTGCTTTACAGCATCCACAAGGAACTAAAAACTCCTTATTGGCAGCTACAGTGTGTTGTAGGAATGCTCTGCGACATGCACAGAGGTCAGTGTGCAGGGAGAATGAGGGGGAGCTGAACTGCACGTCTTATCATCATCATCCGTTTTTTGGAGGGCCACTCCTCATGTTATGTAATTTTTCTTTCTTCTACATGATTTGGGAAATGGTATACTGTTTATCAAAAATAATTTGCTTTCAATTGTTCGAGGTGGCATAAATGTGAAACATTGTTTTGTGTCATATCTGTGATTTGTGTATCTCCTACAAAGTACAAAAGCTGGAAGAACAACAACTGTGAAGAGTCCAAAATGTTGTCCTTGGATTATGTTTGTGAAGGGATAAAATCTCAGAATTATGATAACAAAAATCTCAATAATCAGATACAAAGCCATTATCTAAATACAAATATAAACACCTTGGGAAACATTTGACATACATTTACATCATAATGTCAATAAGGGTGCATGGAGAGGGCTCACTTGCCGAGCCTGCTCATTACCCTGTGCGTGCCAGATGTTAATTAGAGCCAATACTCGCTGCTAACGTCCGTGATCAGAGTTAACTTCGATCCCCATTTAACCATTTATGTGCTGTAGTAAATGCAACTCCAGAATTAAAAAGATTGAAAACTGGGGGCATGGTCTGTGGGGTGCCGAGTAGTGTTGAGCGATTATTATCGACAAAGTTGAAATCGGCAAGGTTTTTATGGTGATCGAAATTTTTAGATCATGCGATAATTAAGGCTAAAATCTGTGCATCATCTATTAAGATCGCGCCATTTTGGCGCTTCCTGTAATTTTGGCGGCCAGCAAATCAGATTACAGAATAGAGCAGGGTGAGATGTGTGTGCGACGTCATGACTGGGATTTGTATGGTTGCGATTGGCTGGAAAAATCACATGACCTCGTTTTACATAGAACAGCGTTTCCTGTTCAGCCTCAGTGTCTCTCAGCGTCTCATAGGAGTAGGACGTGCGCTCTGCCTGTGGCCAAACAGCTCAGCGAAATTATTCTATTTCTGCACAGAGAAACCTCTACTATTAGATGTGATCCTTAAAATTTAGTTAGATTAGAGATTGGAAGATTTTATATAGTTAGGTATATAATTTTAACGGAGAATCTACTGCTGTAAAGTCCCGGGGGGGGGTGGGGGGGGGGGGGAGGGGTCGAGTGGAGGGGGCGGAGGAGGGCCCGCTGGCAGACAAAGAAAGAGCTCTATAAAGAAAACTGGATAAAGTTCAACATTCACCAAGACGTTAGAGTAGACATTGCACAGCAATATCTTTATTATTAACGAGTTGTGCTATTGGAAATAGTGTTCCTGGAATATTGGCAGCCTGAACTTATAATAGGATTACACATCATAATCTAGTAACTGCAGGTCCTCTGTGTGGTAGGTGAAAAGTCCCTTTTTTATTTAATCAGTAATACATTTTCAGATAGGAGTTCAATTCAATTTTACCCATTCCACACCTTATGTTCATATATCCACCTTGCACTTAAAGCTGAAAACAGCAATTTTATAGGTCACCACAGGTGAATTGATAAGGTGCAAAAAATACCTGTTGTATTTATACGAAAACATACAGATTCGTGTTTTTTGCACATTTTGCCACATCTCAGATTTGTTAATAGAGACCCTTTGCAGTTAAATTTGCAATCCCAGCAATTTTTTTTGATTAAGGATTTGAGATACTGTGATTTGCCTGGTCTTTTTAATAAGAGACTTATTCCAATACTATTCCATACCTTCCTCAATTTTTATTATTTCTTAACATGGAGCGAAATACAGGTGGTAAGCGAGCAGAAGATGGTGGGTACACATGGAGTAGAGGTACGAGAGGAAGTGCTCCTTCCAGTGCTTGTGCGATCCAACACGCAGCCACGCGGATGCACATCAGAGTGCAGTGACCGTCAGGCCTGTCATCGCAGGGTTGGTCTGGGCCCGTGAATCTCTATAAGCGACAGCGTCGCCAATCTGTCCTTCATGGGTTAATGCTACCTGCATTCCAGCAGTCCTTACCTCCTCGTCCTGCCCAGTCACGGCCACAAATGTTCCCGTCATCAGCACTCATCAGCATCCGTCCAACATGAAGCCACCACAAAATGTCAACTCGTGTACCCACCACTGTGGATAATCCATTGTCTGAAGACCTCTTTGGGATGACAAAAAGCGGGGTTTGGGGTTAAAGGCATGTAAAAAGATCAAGAGGATGAATAATCTTCTCAGACGCCCAGTTACTGATGCCATCAGAGGAGGAGAAGGAAGCCGTGTCAATCGGCAAAAATCCCGGTGCGGTCGGCAAGCCTTGGCAGCCCTCTTGCTTGTAGGCCCGCAGTTCTGGATGCAAAAGTCATGGACGACAAGTCACCGTGTGTTGAATGATGATGATTATGATGATGACGACATTGCGATCCTTATCGTGGTCTTTTCCGCAGATAATTTGCTTTGAGCGCTTCATCAGTGGAACTAGGAGGAAGACGTAGGGTAGTGTCAATACGGGTCCCCGCCACAGAAAAAGAGAGAGGTGCGGTCGCAGAATTCCGCTGATATGATTCCGCCAGCCATGGGGTCAGCGCTAACCCCGCATCCTCGCTTATCGCCGTTAAAAAAGGTCCAGGACCTCTCAAGCCTGGGCCTTCTTTGAGCAAGCCTCTGATTCACCCGCGATGTCATATGCCGCCTTTGCCGTAATGGCATATAGTAAGGCAAGAACCTTAAGTGGTTTAACCACCCCACCAACATTGTCTATGTCCACGATCAGCGAATGCATGATTTTGAAATGGAGGGAACACTTGCCAAAAAAGGCCGACCGACGCCGGGGCCCTCCAACCACTGTCACACCCTCTGTCTCCGCCTCCTCCTCCTTCCGCCGACCACCGAAGCGTTCCTCAGCTGGCCCATGTCTCTCAGAGTCATGATCATAGGGAGTCATCCTCCGCATCAGCCTCCACCGACGCCCAAGGTACCAACGCCCACACCACCAATAGACCCAACCTACCCCCTTCTCCTTCCACTAGTTTGACGACCTGCCAGCGCCGTACAGCGGCCAGTCAAGCAGCCCAAGCCTTCTGTCTTCCAGGTTTGGGACAGAAGAAACACTTTAAAACCCAAACCATCCCAAAGCCAAAAGCCTGAATGTCGGCATTGGCCAGGCTTTTGGCCTTAGTGAAATGTTGCCTTTCCCGTTGACACAGATGGTTTCGCAGCCACGTCATGGCCCCTTGCCTGCCCCCAAACCAGAATGCCGAGCAGGCATTTCTTTGCCGAGAAAAGCCGTCCCTCCCTGCCCTGGCCACCACGTGTCATCTAAAATTTCAAGGCGTTGTCTCATCAGTGGCCTGGAAAAGTCCATCTGACCACACGACACATGGACCTATTAAAGATCAGCCAAGGCCGCTATATCTTCTGTGACAGCTCACTGGGTAGCTGGATGGATGTCCTCTGGGGGTGACGGAGGCTCTCAGGCCTCCGGCGGCACGCTCTCAAAACCGCAGGATGGTGCATGGCTCTTTCCCAAGTCCTCTGTTGCATCACGTGCCCAGAGAAACCAAGGCCGTTTATTTTGAAATGAATCTTTCTTGGAGACCGTCCCCACACAGGTCAGGAGGCTGTCGAGGAACGGGCTCTCCCGCACCGAGACCGAGGCGCTAGCTGGGTTACAAGAACCTTGTGCCATGCCAGGGGTATGCGATGAACGGGGCCGAAATCTGCTGGCCGACCCTTAAGATCGGTAGCAACATCCCTCGAGCACATCCCTGTTGCCTGGCACATGTCAAGAACCTTGTCGTCCAGAAATTTTCGTAAAGGAGCTACCCGGCTTACTGGACTGCCTGCAGAGGAAGGCTCGAAGTCAAAGTTCGCACTTCCCCGGCCGTTTCGCTACTCCTGCTTCATCCCACCCTGCTGCGTTGCAGCGTCAGCTCGCCTACACCCGTCAACACGTCTTATTGTTGACGTGGCAACACGCTGGAATTCACCCTCCACATCTCCAGCGATTGTGGCAGCAGTTCAATGCCATATACGCAGTACGAAGTGCACATGGCCTGACAAGCAGCGGTGCGACCTCGGAGTGTTGGCCACCGAGAGTGGAGGCAGGTAAAGAGCTACTGCAACCACCTTGCCAGTTTTGAAGAGCCACCAAAATGTTCAGTGCGGACAATGCCCTTGTCAGCATGAGAGATTGGTGGTGATCTTAGTTCTGGTAGCGATCGTTGAGAACACTCTGAAACAACAGGTCCCCGACAGCTACGGAGGAGGAGAACGGACACAGATGCAGACACGGAGCCTTTCTCTCCGTCAAATCCACAAGGCCCGACAGTTTTCAACAATTTTCATCGGTCTTATTAGGCAGTGTTCGGGGTCCAGTGAGCTAGTGCAAGTGGCGCTTCAGTTCTCAGGGTGCATCAGTCTCAGGCAAGTCAGGGCCTGTGTTGAAGAGCTGTGCCCGGAGGAAGCGAGAGGAGAAGTATTCCTAGACACCGATGTTACCGACGTCCCTCGCCTTGAAAGCGGTTTTGGCACAATTTGAGCGGAGGAGGAGAGAATGAGGAATATCATATTGCTAGTGCCCCTGAACCCAGATGCTAGGGAAATCAAGCTCCATCTCTCACATGAGTGTTTGGATAGCGACCATTCCTCCAACATGATCCTCGAATTTAAAGTGCAATTCAAATGAACAACAGTTACTGGTGTGGCCACCCTCCTGGTCCCCGTTAACAAAACAAAACTCAGCACTTTTCCTTCCACACCACCCAAAATAGAGAGTAAAATGCAGAATGGAGACCTTGCCTGATGATTAACTGGAGACAACTTGTTGCTTCTGCTTCACGTTCTTCAAATGTCACGTTGGAACAACGCCAGCGACGAGACAGCAGTAGAGTGCCAAGTATCCGTAGTTGGCCAAGCAGCAGCAGCAGCAGGCAAAAGTGTGGCAGAAGATCTATATGGTGACCCTCGTGGCAAATCTTTATTTACAAGACCTCACCAACGACATGAAGTGCAGGGCACACATACAACACCCAGAGAACCAGCTTAGAGATCAGGTGCACGACAATCGCGTCTCAACACCGATGTTGTTTGTAGTGTCCGGACCCAAATACTTCTGGGTATCCAAAATGGACGAAACTCTGTGCAGGATAATTCATAGCATGTTCACTATCACTCCTGGGGGAAGTGGCAGTCTGAATGGACTCCAGCAAGGAAACTATGGTATTAGTGTAGGGACTGCACCTGCTCTGGAACCCCTTGACGTTTTTGGGAGGTGAAGGCTTAATACAATCTTTGATCAAAAACTGGTAAAACAAAGAGTCCCAAGGTTTTTCATATTTTCCTTAGTCATAGATGCATTTCCAATATTCCCTATAGTACCTTGAGGTTTTACTTATCTTTAGTGTGCCACTGTAATTTGTATTAGATGTAAGCAGTGGTACAAGACAGGGAAGTTTAATGGTGTGTGACTTTTTTCTGTGGCCTTTTATAGCCTAAGTGTTGTGCCTAAGATGTACAGGTATCCATTTTTGAACTGTTGTGAGCTGTTAATTCCAGGCTTCCTCCAGCCCTGATTGTGTGTAAGAAAGAAGGTGTTTTGTGTGCTCTCCCATAGACTTTAACACCCTTAAAGGACCCGGCTTTTTTTTTTGGTGAGACGTTCGTTTTTTTTTCCCTCCTCGCCTTCTGAAGGAGCCATAACTTTTTTTATTTTTTCCACCCTACATAGACACATGAGGGGCTTTAATTTTGGCGGACAAGATTACTTTCTAATGGTGTTTATTCACTATACTATAGAATATACTGGGAAACCCCAAAAAAATACCAAGTGGGACAAATTGGACAAAAAAATGTATTTTTCGCCATGTTTGCGGTGGTTTTGCCTTTACGGCGTTCAATCTATCGTAAATATAAGTGTTTATCTGTATTCTTCAGGTTGTGACACATCCGGCAATACCAAACATTGTTAGGGTTTTCATGTTATGTTTTGGTTACCGTGTAAAAAAAAATTCCAATAATTTTCTTTTTGGAAAATTTGCGCCACGGCGCCATTGTTGTGTCGTGAGACCGTGATAACTTTTTGTACGCTAAAAGAACTTTCGGGATGTCTCAGTGAGGGAGGCATTTTTTGCGGGCTGAAGTGTTACTTTTTAAGCGTTAGCAATTTGGAAATGCATGCGACTTTTGATCATTTTTTTTTTATAAGATCCTTTTTTGAGATGAAGTGACGTAAAATGATCCAAAAAACGCTCAAATTTTGGCTGTTTGGAAGTTTTTTTTTCTTTCTACGGTGTTCAGGTAGTACGGGATATATGATGTTATATTTTTTTAGATCGGACTTTTATCGGATGCGTGCCGATACCCAATAATATGCTGTAACTTTTTATTATTTTATTGATTTTCATTTGTAAAAATGGGGAAAGGGGGGTGGATTTGTAACTGTTTTTAGACTTTTCTTTTTTTGTACTTAAAAGACTTTTATTATTTTTTTATTTTTACTGTAAGACTAATTGAGGCCACCTGAGAGAGTACTTGACCACCTAGGGTGTGCGCGATTGTTATATAAACCTAATGCCATTGAATAAGGCAATGCTCATTAGGGTGTTCCAATAAGATGGCGGTTTCCCCACCTTCATGTTACGGGACGGAAGTGGGGCCAAATCGGGCCAGGGTTAACGACGACGGAGAGCACTTTCCAAAGGGCTCCCCTACCACTAAGATGCACGTGAATCGATAGGGCATCCATCAGCTGCTGATTATGCCGCGAATCACCCGCACGTCGGTGCGTGGCACCGTCGGCGGTTAATTCAGTCGCCGAGGCAATACTGTTTGCAGCGGCTCTCTGAAGGGTATCTTAAAGACAGCGCCAGCAATGGCAGTGAGAGACACCCACGCCAGCGCTGGCTTGTTTACTGCCTGAGTAGTTTGCGGCGACTGTTTGCCGACTAACACCCAGGCAGGGCCTGTGCGGGGTGGGGAGTCGCGGCGCGATCGCCCCAATGCAAGGAGCTCCTTTAGTCGGCCCTGGGACGTACTCATCCGCCCAGGTCGTTAAGGGTTACATGTGTAAACGTTATCATAGCGACTGCTGCTACTATCGGGAGTATAACTTAGATCGAAGGGTGGGCCGACTATCGACTATCGAACTTGTTATCGATAACATCATCGTTAATCGCTTAAAATCAACTAGTGCCCTGAGCAGTTGTCATGGGCAGGCAGGGCTCTAATAATAGGGACCCCTATGGCTTCCGCTTCTCAGTATCACACTTTCACCACCCCTTGCCTGGGTTATATGTTAGAAATATTAATTCTGCATTCCAACTGTTATTGCAGTATCTAGCGTGTAAATGATTGTGTCCCCTAGAAGGTCAAGGGGACTAAGGTACAAGTTTACAAAAAAGTTTTAAAAAGAAAATATAAAAAATATAAAAGTTCAAACACCCCCTTTTGCCATTATATAAATAAAATAATTCAAAAGTTAAACTTATTTGAGATTGTTTCATCTCTAAAAGTCCAAGATCATATTATTTTAGTTGATGCCATACATTTGAATAACCTGACACTCACATATTGTATTTTTTTCTGGGTTACATACTCATGATTCTAAGAAAATAAGAATTTAAAAACTTGTTCAAAAAGCACTGAGGGTCGGCGAAAGTTTGGTTGCATCGTTCATAGTGTGATGACGATGTAGTGCTTCTGATTAATATATCTTTTAGCTTGCTTTTGGCTATTTGCGTTTGTTTGTCAGTGGGCCTGACTATTTTCAGCTGAATGGTTTTTGTTCTTGTGTCTTTGTGCCATTAATTCCTCGCTCTGAATGGGGACATTAGGAAACGCGCGACATGATGCTGGCCTACATCAACAGAGCCTACTGCCAGGAGCTGGAAGTAAACCGAACAACCGGCCAGGTGGCTGGTGGTATCATGGCTGAAACGGAGCTGAGTGTGGAAGCAAGTATGTGGGGGCTTTTTTGTTTGTTTTTTTATTACTGCACCACTAGTCTAATTTTAGTTTGTTTTTTTTTTGTTTTTTTTTTAAAGCTGGACACCTATTTTAAACCTGAACATACAAGGCAGAAGTCCCACTCACAATGTTGCCTTTTCTGTATGATCTACAAAAATGCCATTCTACGCACAATTTATGCTTCCATGTAGTTCATAATGGTCCAAGGGGGAACAATACACCCAACAGTTCAATTTTTTTTTTGCACATTGTATAAACAGGTCTATTTGACTTGAGAATCTGCATTAAAATCTAGGAAACTTGGGGCAATATGTATGAATCCTGGCACAGACAGGCCAGTTCTAAATCGCTTTTAGGCAGTGTAGAATGCGCCAGAATGTATGAATATGTCTTCTGCAGGTAATACATACAGGCGCTAGTCTAGTGCGCAATACAGACAAGTCTGGATCGGCATCACCGCTTTAACATGGATTGGCTGGATGTAACTGTTTGTGCCTAGGTTGGGTCAAAGAATTATAAATGTTTCTATTTCTACTACTAGAAGGATTTTAGGGAGATGTGAATGGAAGAGGAAGTAGATAATTCAACATAAAAAAATTGCGCCACACTTTATAATATGTTTTAAAAATGTTAACGAAGAAGCAAGTTTTATGTATTTTTGTTTTCTTTTGAGGACATGTGGTCCCAGAAATTCACAATAGAGATAATAGCAAAAATGCCACTCAGATTGGTAAATAGCAAACAGTTCTGTGCTACGTAGTATAAATCTATTCCTCAGAGTACTGGTAAAAATGACATCAATACTTTTTAATCCAGAAAATAATGTTATAGAACACCCCCGCAGAGCAAAAAAGTGTAAAAATGCATAATGTATATTATTATTGCTAATTAAGGTCCATAAAATGTGTTTGAGTCATTCAATGTAGTCCAAAGGGAGCATGTTATTTTCATGGATGAAATATGTTTTCTCTATTATTATAATAGATTTCCTTTTTAAGGTGATCGAGGAACTCTAGGTCCTGGACATAGTAAAGAAGTGGCTAATTTTACAGATTAGTTGATGGCGTCGAATTATTCTAACGAAGTGGAATTGTTTTGAATTTCAGGAAACCTTCTTGTTTCGGATCCCCGAGTCGTAACTGTTTGGAATGGTACTTCAGTTGTGAACGAAGTGTGCTTTTGATCAGTTTAAAAATGAGCTGCGTGCACATGGCGTACATGGGGCAAAGCACTCTGGGAGAGAAGAAGGGCCAATAGCCTGCATGACATGTGTAGGAAGATGAAGCCAATCAGAGACCGAGCAGGGATTTCTGTGACGTCACCGCGCGCTACTATATTAAGGATCCGAGACGCGCAGCTAGAGGTGGCTCACACATCCCTAATCTGTACGATTAGGAAGGTGCTGCTGCGGGTGGATTAGCGCTCTGAAGACAGATTTTTAATATCAGCGATTTCTGTGGGGGTGTCCTCAGTTGTCAACAGAGACTGTTCTCTGAATGATTCTTATTTCTGAATTTTTTGGTGGTATTGGATCATGGAAATCCAGTGGGCGTCACTTGTTTTCAGCTGCATATACATTCAATATCCAAGTGGGATCTAAAGCCATCGAGTTCCTGTTGTATTCATTGTAAATGAAAACAAGAGAAAACCGTTTTTTAAGAATACAAAGAATTACCTACTTCATTTTTGGCCCCCCTTGAGCTGATTTCTCTTGCGATATTTACATCCAGGGGTTAATTAAGCGTTGTTTTTGCTGGGGAATGTGTTGTAAATGTAAACATGTTACTTTTTTCAACGCCAATTATATATATTTTTGTGTTGGTAGCACTATAATTCAAAGAAAGGCTAATTATCAACTTGTTATCTCTTGTTGTGTGGCGTAGAATTTGAATACAGCAATGTTAACTAGCGCTACTAGTTTGTGCAGGCTCAAATTCTTTGTGGCAGCAATTTCATCCAGGGGTTAATTAAGCGTTGTTTTGGCTGGTGTGCATGACAAAAAATAAAACCGTTCCTTTTTCAACGCCATAATTTTTTATATTTCTTTTTGGTAGCGCTAATTCCACAAAGCAAAGGCTAATTACGAAATGTATCTCTATGTTGTGCGGGTAGAAATACACGCTTTTGTAACACGATACTAGTTTTGTTGCGGCTCAATTCTTTGGCGCAATTTACATGCCAGGGGAGTAATTAAGCGTTGTTTTGCTGTTGTGTTGACAAAAATAAACCGTTTTATCAACGCCAATTGTAATATATTTTTTTTTTGGTAGCCCTTAATTCACAAGCAAGGACTAATTACAACGGAATCTCTTGTTGTGTGACGTTGTTAGATAAAACTCGCAATTTGTAACACGCTACTAGTGATTGTGCGGACTCAATTCCTTTGGCGATATTATCTTCCAGGGGGTACATTAATGCGTTTTGTTTTGCTGGATGTGCTGTCAAATGAAAACCGTTATCTTTTTCAACGCCAGAAATATATATATTTTTTTTGGTAGCCTAATTCATCATAAAGCAAAGGCAATTTTAACTGTATCTCTTGTTGGTGATGCTCGTAGGAAATCACGCAATTGTAGAAACACGCTTACATAAGCTATAGTTTTGTGCGGATTATTCTTTGGCAGCAAGTTTACATCCAGGGGTTAATTAGCGTTGTTGATTGCTTGTGTGCTGGGAAAAATAAACCGTCTTTTTCAACGCGCCCATAAATTTTATAATATAGTTTTTTTGGGCTAGCTAAATTCAATAGCAAAGGCTAATTACAGATAACTGTATCTCTTGTTGCTTGTGGGCTTAAGAAGTAGAAAACACGGCAATTGTAACATCGCATACTAGTTTGTTGCGGATCAGATTCATTGGCGCAATTTACATCCAGGGTTAATTAAGCGTTGTTTTGCTGGTGGTGATGACAAAAATAACCGTCTTTTTCAACGCCAATATATATATATATTTTTTTTTGGTAGCCTATTTCACATAGCGCATAAGGCTAATTACAACTGTATCTCTTGTTGTGTGGACGTAGTAATCACGCTGATATTTGTAAATCGCTACTAGTTTGTGCCGGCTCAATTCTTTGGCGGCAATTTCATCCAGGGGTTAATTAAGCGTGTTTTGCGGGTTGTGCTGACATAAAAATAAACGTTTTTTTCAACGCCAAATATATATATATTGTTTTTGGTAGCCTGTGAATTCACATGCAAAGGACTATACTTACAAGCTGTATCTATTGTTGTGTGGCTACGAAAACACGCAATTAGTTATCACGCTACTTGTTTGTGCGGCTCTATTCTTTTGCTCAATTTACATCCAGGGTGTTAATTAGCGTTGTTTTGTTGGTGTGCTGACAAAAATATTAAACCCGTCGTATTTTCGAACGTCATAAATATTATTATTATAATGTTTTTTTTGGTCGCCAAATTCACATAGCAAGGGCTAATTTACAATGATCTCTTGTTGTGTGGAGTAGAGAAAACACGCAATTGTAACAGTCGTGCTACCTAGTTTGGTGCGGCTCAATTTCTTTGCGCTCGCAGATTTCTCATCTCTCTTGGGGTTAATTAAGCGTTGTTTTGTCTGGTGTGCTGTCAAAAGAAATAAACGCCGTCTTTTTCAACTGCCAATAATATATATAGTATTTTTTTGGTAGCCTAATTCACAAGCAAAAGCTTAATTTACAACTGTTATCTGTCTTGTTTGGTGGCGTAGGTGAAAACACGCAATTTGTAACACGGCTACTAGTTTTTGTGCGGCTCAAGTTCATTTGATGCAATTACATTCAGGGTTTATTTAAGGCGTTGTTTTGCAGGCATGTGTGACAGAGAAAATAAAACACGTCTTTTTCAACGCCAAATATATATATTTTTTATTTTTTGGTAGCATCCTAATTCACATGCAAAGGCTTATTACCAACTGTATTCTTGTTGTGGTGGCCTAGGGAAAACAAGCGCAATTGTAACACGCTACTAGTTTGTAGCGGCTTCAAATTCTTTGGCGCATTTTACATCCAGGGGTTAATTAAAGCGTTGTTTTGATGGTGTGTGAACAAAGAAATAAAAACGTCTTTTTTCAAACGCCTAATATTTATATTTTTTTTTGGTAGCCTAATTTCACAAGCAAAGGATAATTACAACTGTATCTCTTGGTTGTTGTTGGCGTAGAAAACAGCGAATTGTAACTCGCTACTTGTATGTGTCGGCTTCAATTCTTTTGGGCACAATTTACATCAGGAGGTTGAATTAAGGGTTGTTTTTGCTGGGTGTGACTGAGACTAAAAAATAAACGGTCTTTATTCCAATCGCCAAGATATATATGATTTTTTTTTGGTTGCCAGATAATTTCACAAGGCGTAAAAGGCTAATTCTAGATCAACTGTATCTCTGGTTGTGATGGCGTAGAAAAAACACGCAATTGTAGACACTCTACTAGTTTTTGCGGCTCAATTTCTTTCGGCGCATGTTTACATATCAGGGGTTAATTAAGTGCGTTGTGTTGATGGTGTTGATGACAAAAATAGAAAACCGTCTTTTTCATCAAGCCATGTTATTATATATATTTTTTTGGTAGCCTAATTTCACAAAGCAATGGCTAATTACATCTTTATCATGTCCTTGTTGTGTGGCGTAGGAAAACACGCAATAGAGTAACCACAGCTACTTGTTTGTGCGGCTCAATTTTTTTTTTTTTGCCTTTTTTGGCGCGCAATTTACATCCAGGGTTAAATTTAGGCGTTTGTTTTGTCTGGTGTGCTGACAAAAATAAACCGTTTTTTCTACGCCAATAATTTATTTATATTTTTTTGGTTTAGCCTAATTCAGTAAGCAAAGGCTAATTACAACTGTATCTCAGTGTTGTGTGGCGTAGAAGTAACACGCAATGTTAGTAATCGCTACAAAGCTTACAGTTTGTGCGGGCTCAATTGCTTTGGCGCAGAATTTACATCCAGGGGTTAATTAAGCGTGTTATTGCTGGTGTGCTGACAAAAATAAACCGACTTTTTCAGACGATCAAAGTAGTTATATATATTTTTTTGATTAGCCTTAATTCACAAGAAAAGACTGTAATTACAACTGTATCTTCTTGTTGGTGGGTAGAAAGATAACGCATTTGTAACACCGTACAGAGCTATAGTTTGTGCGGCTCCAATCTTTGGCGCAATTTACATCCATGGAGTTAATTAAAGCGTTGTTTTGCTGGTGTGCTGACCAAAATTAAATCCGTTTCTTTTTCACGCCAAATTTTATATATTTTTTTTTGGGTAGCCTAATCAAAGCCAAAGGCTAATTACAAAAAACTGATATCTCTTGTTGATGTGGAGTGAAAACATACGCAAATTGTAAACGCATACTAGTTTGTGGGCTCTCTCGTTATCTTTGGCGACATTTACAGTCAGGGGTTATATTTAAGCGTTCGTTTTGCTGTGTTGGCTGGACAAAAATAATAACCGTTCTTTTTCAATCGCCAAAGATATTAGTATTTTTTTTTGGGTAGCCTATTTATTCACAAGCAAAGGTAATTCAACTGTAAGCTCTTGTTGTTGTTGCGAAGAAGAAAACAACGCAATGTAACACGCTACAAAAGCTACTTGGTTGTGCGGTCTCAATTCTTTGGCCGGCCAAGATTGTACATCATAGGGGGTTAATTAAGCGTTTGTTTTGCTGGTGTGCTGGACAATAAAATAAAACCGTCTTTTTCAAACGCCCAAATATTTATATTTTTTGTCTTTGGTAGCCTAATTCACAAGGCATAAAAGCTTAATTACAATGTATCTCATGTTGATGTGGCGTAGAAAACCATACGCACTTGTTACTCGATACAAAGCTACTAGTTTTGTGCTTTGGTGTGCTCAATTCTGATTGGCGAGTCAATTTACATTCCCACGGGTTACTTAAGCGCGTGTTTTGTGCTTGTTGTGACAAAAATAAAAACCGTCTTTTTCAACTCGCAAAAAATATAATAAATTTTCTGCCTTAGGCCTGATTTCACAGCTAAGGTTGTATGATTAACAACTGTATCTCATTGTTGATGTGGCGTAGAAAACACGCAATTGTAAACGCTAAAAGCTACTAGTTTGTGGTGGCTCGCAGTTCTATTGCGCGCAATTTACATCCAGTGGTTAATTAAGCAGTTGTTTTGCTGCTGGAGCTGATCTACAAAATAAACCGTCTTTTTCAACACCGAAATTATATACATTTTTCTGTGTTAGGCTTAATTCTCAAGCGTAGGTTAATTAAGCCTGTTTGTGCTTTTACTTTAGTAAAAACACTCACCAGTGCTTGTAGAAATCGGACACATACAAAGTAAAGTTTTTGTCTGGCCATTTGTGGAGCGCAAATATATATCCAAGGGTTACCCAAGCTTGTTACTGGGTTCATTTGACTCCAAGAACAGGGGTGTATTATTTTGATCTTATACTCAGAGTAGCTAGTCATCAAACAGTGTCGTTACATTTTAAAAAACAGTATGTCAGACTGTGAGACGGTGGCAGGCTTCTGCTCGATCTGCGAGTGGCAGTGGACAAACATTTCGTGAAAACGGGCCCAGGTAGCAGCACAGCAATAAGGCGGGGACGTGCAGCAGGGTCACTCTCGGGTGAAGGCCACAACTGCCGCTGTTTCATCTAGCAGGCGTGTGTTGTTCAGGAACCCAAGGGTTCTTGATTGGTTGACTAGGTCATCGCTCTGTCCTCCCAGTTGGACATTATGAACCAATCCATAGCGCGCAGAGTCGGGTGGGGAACATCAGGACAAAACACTTAGTGGCATGGCCCGGGGAAGCAGGTCGCAGCTGGCCTCACTCTTGTCCTCAGGCCCGCTCTGCTGTCCCATTCCAGTTACCTCAGGCCGGGATCTTCTATGTGGTCTAGGCTCAGCGCAGGACATATATAGACGAGGTATGAACAATTGTGAGGAGGGCTAGTCTAGCAGATACTTGGCAGCGAATGAAATGGGGTCCCATAGATCCCCTGCTTATTTGCAGTAGGCGGCTAAAAGTATAGATGTGGAGAGTGGGCTTTGGGGGGTCATGTGGGGGATGAGGTCAGCCTCGGCTTACCAAGACCGGTGATGAGGGACTGTAGTGACGATGAAACACAAATTAGATGTGATGTAGCCGACCGCACTGGGAGCCGGGTGAAGCAAGGGCTTCATCATCGTCAGGGAAGAGGGCGTCGCTTGGCGGTCAGGCAGCGGCGCAGCCAGCAAGTGGGTTGTGTGGCCGTGAGTCAGCAGGGTAGCAGCAGTGTGAGGTTTCGGGGGGCCAAGCGGCCACGGGGTAGAAAACCCGCTTCGCGGGTTTCCAAGACAGTAGCGGACAGGGGTCCAGCGAGGCAGCGGCGGCTTTTGGGTCACTCAGTGCGGAGCGTTGGCGGTAAAATCAGCTACTCGGCGGTGTTGGCAGTTCTTTGCTAAGACACCGGAGGAGCCGAATATGGGTATATGTAGAATCTGTGGGCAGAAAGTGAAGCGTGGCCAGGGAGCTAACGTTGGCACAACGGCCCTGCGTCAACACTTGCTGGGGTCACCATCCGGGGCTGGGAGAAACGTGGCTCAGATGTGGTGGTCCATCCTGCCGCTGCAGCAGCAGCAGCGGCCCGTGGCACGCATGCCATTTTCAGCCAGTTTAAGGCTCCACCACCTCTGCAGAAGGCAGCTGTTTCTCTTTGACATCCTCTCCCGGTCCCGATGCTCCTGTCCTCGCTAATCATGGCGCCAGCAGTCGTTCAGAGAGGCGATTTTTAAAGAGACAACAGTTGCGTCCAACCATCCTAAGGTGCAGCAGCAGACCGTGCTCTGTCAGTTGTTGTACTGCAGTCCCTCCCTTTCACAAATGGTGGAATCTGCACCTCTTCAGAGATACTAAGGGCTTGTGCCGAGCCGAGATGGAGGAGTTCCAAGCCGTTTAATTTCTTTTCCAAAGAGGCAGTACCAGCACTTCATAAATATGTAGAACAGAAAGGGGGTCAGGTCGCTTGGAATATCGGTTTTGTTCCAAGGTACACGGCAGCGGCGGACGGTCTGGAGCTGTAACTACGGTCAGGCCGTACATGTGCCTTTAAGGCCACTGGGTGAATGTGCCTCTGCCCAGGCTCACCAAAAACAACTTGGACACGAGGACGCGCTTTCTCGTCCACGTTGTCAAACTGCTGCTCATGAGCCAATGTCCGCCTCCTCCTCCTCCATCCACCCAACCACCATCTCAGCCTCCACAAGTGACTGATCCATCATACCACATGTGTAGGGATCACAGCGGTGTTCTCACGCTGTTCTACATACCTAGCTTGCCTCGGCGAACGAAGTCACACGGGGAGGAAATCTGCTACGCGTCAGCAGCAAGTAAATTCGATGTGTCGCTTTCTCCGCCGACCAACTGCAAATCGGAACATGGTGATCGTGACAATGGGAGGAACAGGGTGTCCGCGCTGCCACCGAGGAGGGATGGTCCTTGCGCGCTGCATGGCGCTCGTGTTCATCTGTTGTAAAAAGGTTCCTGAAGTCTTCCAACGATCTTCAGAACATTCTGTAAATGGCCAGGAAAATGTGCATGCACTTTATCATTTTGCTTTACATTTAGTTTTGTAGTGTACAAAGCCAGGAACACCCCTCATCGAGTTGCAGCGGCAGAACGGCCTCCCCCAACACGCACAGATATGCGAAGTTTCCACCCGCTGGAATTTCCAGCCTGCACATGTTGGACCGACTGTGATGAAACAGAGAAAGGCCATTAACGATTTTTTGATGATCCAAGGCAGACAGAGAAGTACTCCCCTGTGTAACTTTTGATGTCAGCCAGTAGGCTGCTCATGCGTGGACACCTGCCGTTGATGAGCCATTCGAGGAGGCCACGTTATTTGTCAGTCGCCAGGACTACGGGGATGAATAACGTCATTCCACTGCTTCATGTTCTGGAACAGATGCTGAAAGAAAAATCTGTCTGAGGCAGGGGACTGGAGATGTGGCGGAATACATCTCGTGGCCAGACATGAGTGTCCGGTGGGACTGAAGATGGCAGGAGGAGGAGGAGGAGGGACATTGGAGCGAAGCAATTGTCTGTGAAATGGAGTGGATTTTCTACCAGGTGACAAGAGAGGAGGAAGCAGGGTGCAGCTGGGAGGAGGTGGTTGACAGTTAGAGGAAGACGAGGCAGATGGATCCCAAAGCACCCAGTGGCAGTATACAGTGAAATGGAGGCAGGAGCACCCTCGGTGTCACTTGTGCAAGATGTCCCGCATGCATGCTTATTTGCCTGGCTAGTGACAGGCCACGATATAGTTCAGGCTATCCGGCAAGAGAGGATGACTTCCTGGCTCTGCCACCCTATGGGACCCTCTCGCTGCGGTCCAAAATGGGAGCCTTTTTCCCAGCTATTGAGAGGGATGACAAACTCAAATACTATAGGGAAATCTCCTCCGTAATCAGTTGGCCGCTGGCCTATGTGCGGCACGTCCCTACTCTGAAATTGTCTGGACCGGGGCGGTTCCTCAGCGCTCACGTATCTACTGCCACGGCTGCTGGGGGGATGGTGGGGGGTAGGAGCACGTTACCCAGCATCCATCAGCAGTCAACTAGTCTGGGAGTCACTAATTGAGCTGCTTCCTTCACCCGCCTAGTGAGGAGGGCAGGTCAACAGCAGCAGCAGCAGCGAGGACCTGGAGCATTCCCTGAACCAAAAGGTTGTGGCCTACTTGGACAGTCACTCTGCCACCCTGTTAGGAAGGATCCGATGACTACTGGGCAGCCCTACTGAGATGTTGTGGCCGCAAATTGCCGATTTTGCAGTGGATGAAGCTGTCTGCCCTGGCCAGTAGTGTGGCATCAGAGCCGGGGTAGGTTCAGTGCGGCGGGGGCCATGTTAACCAAGGAGAAACGCTTGGTCACGGGAAATGGTTGATCGACTGACCTTTGTCCAAGATGATTCTGGCGTGGATCGGCCCAGGATTTCCACACAGACCATGCATTAGGCGTTCAGTCTGGGTTCAAACTACTACTGCACTCAGCCACTTTCTGATGCCGACACCCGCCTGTATGCCTACTCATCTGCTGTATAGTTTCACCATCTGCTCTACCAACACTCTTGTACCAGGACTGGTATTGCACCCACTCCTCAACCACTGGCTGTCATTGTGCAACTATATGTGCTCATTGCCTGCTGCTGTGTTGCTGTGAGCCAGTGTACATCTCCACACTGTGTCATGTGCCCTCTGTGTGGCCCTGGTTACTGTTTTTGCCACTCTCTCCAGAATGTAATTGTGCCACTCTCGGACTCATGCTGTTTGCTCCTGTCTATTCCACCCACTTCTGAGTCATTGTGCCACTGCATGACCCTCATGCTGCTGCGCAGTGACTGCGCTCTCAGTCATTGTGCGCTCTGTGGCCTAATACTATTTTGCCACCTGCAGAGATGTCATTGTGGCCACTCTTGACCTCATGCTGCTGCTGTGACTCCTGTCGTGCCTCCCACTGGTGTCATTGTGCCACTGTCTGACATCATGCTGCTGCCGTGGTGCTGCCGTGCCTCCACTCACTGTGGCTACTACGTTTTTGCCACCTCCAGAATTTTGTTCATTGTGCCATGTCTGGTCCTCTGCTGCTGCGTGGCTGCTGCCGGTGCCCTCCCCCCCAACCCCCCCCCAAAACTGTGTCTTTGTGCCACTGTCTGACCTTATGCTGCTGCTGGTGCTCCTGCCGTGGCCTCCTCACACTGTGTCATAGAGTACTCACTCTTTGGCGCTACTCCCTTTTTGCGCTAGGGCTCCTGAATTTGTCATTGTGCCAATGCCTGTCCCTCTTTACTGCTGCCTCGCTGTGGACTCCTGCCCACTGTGTGATTGTGCCAGACTCTGTGCCTATATGTTTTTCACCTCATAATGTCATTGTGCCAACTGTCTTGACCTCATACTGCTGCTAGCGTGACCTCCACACGGTATCATCTGTGCCACATCTGTGGCCTAATACTGTTTTGCGCCTATACATGTCATTGTGCCAATGCCTGACTCTCATACCTGCTGCCGCTGGGTCTCCACTGTGGTGATTGTGCCACTCTGTGCCCCTAATACTGTTTTTCCAACTCCATAATGTCATGTGCCCACTGCCTGACCCATGACTGACTCCTGCCTTGACTCCCACTGTGTGATTGTGCCACTCTGTGGACTAGATACTGTTTTGCACCCTCCAGAATGCCATTGTGCCACTGTCTGACCTCATACTGCTGCCGCGTGACCTCCACACTGTGTGGGATTGTGCCCATCTTGTGCCCTAATTCTCGTTTTTCCGCCTCGCCATAATGTATTGTGCAACTGTATGACCTCATACTGCTGACGCCGTGACCCTCCACTCACTGTCATCATTGTGCCACTCTGTGGCCTAATTACTGTTTTGCGCCATCCTATAATGTCATTGTGACCACTGCCTGACTCATACTGCTGCCGCCGTAGGACCTACCACATGTGTGATTGTGCACTCTGTGGCCTAATACTGTTTATGTGCCACTCCATGAATGGCCATTGTGCCACTTGTCTGACCTCATACTGCTGCCGCCGTGACCCTCCACATCTGTGTGATGTGCCACTCTGTGGCCTAATAATGTTTTGCCAGCCTCCAGAATGTTCATTGTGCCACTGCCTGACCTCATGCTGATGCATGCCGTGACCTAACAACTGTGTGATTGTGCCCAATATGTGGCCTAATACTGTTTTGCCGCCTCCAGAATGTCATTGTGCCACTGCCTGACGTCATGCTGCTGGTCTGCATCGTCACCTCCACCACACTGTCACTATGTTCGCCACCTGAGCTCTCAGCTTGGTATATTTTTTCCAGCTTTCGCTAGCAATGGACTTTATCTAGGCTAGATTCTCCGCTTGAGTTTATGGTCAGTTTTTGCCTCCTTAAGTGCCCAGGGAAATTTTATAGTGAAGCGATTCTAAGAGCGGCGGAGTATGTGCAGTGGTCATACTAATACCTACATTGTATGAAGACCAACCATGCTCCCTCTGATATGTATAGCATGGCACACGTTCTACAGCACCATGCAGGCTTCGGGCGCCTTGGAAATAGCTGTTTTTTAACGTGATTTCGTGCGAGAAGTAATTCGGACGAAACAGAATTTTGTGACGGAATATTGGCGAAGTGATACGAAACCAAATTTTTGAGAAATTCGGCCATCTCTAAAACGACCTCATAGTTGACCGCAGTCAAAGCTTCTTGCGTCCAACCAGGCGCAGCAACTGAACCTCAAACCATCACCAGTTGCAGTAACTCGCCACCGCCGCAGCAGCTGACAACTCCGCCAACTACGTGGCATGTCCCTGCTCTGCATGGTTCGCTCTGGCTCTGGGGGGGCCCCAAGCTTCGGCTGTCGCTCCCGTCCAGTTCGACGCGGAGATCTGAAACTCTGCAGGGGGTTTCATCCCCCAACCTCCCCCCCGGGATGCTTCTATGCACGTGGAGCTGATGCTGATCAGTTCCTGTCTTTGAGCATGCGAAGTGGCTTTCAGTGGTCAGCCTGCTCTCCGGGAAGGCCCTGGCATGGGCTTCACCTATGTGGGACAGGAACGGATCCGGTGACGGTGGACATACTTCGTATAATACAGTGAGTTCCGCAGCGTGTTGAGGGGCCTAGCTCATGCATCCTCCGCCGAGACAGCCCTCTAAACCTACGCCAGGAGGATTTGTCACGTGGAGATTATGCGTTGCAATTCCGCACCTTAGCCTCAGGAACTGTTCATGGAACGAGGCCGCCTGATGCGCCACCTTCGAAGAAAGGGATCTCAAGCCGACTTATGGGGACGTCTTGGTTGCAAGAGGACTTCCTTCTTCCCCACCCCCAGACCACCAAAAACTGATTGATCCGGTTGGCACCCCCATTTTTGATGTGCGGCTTCAATGAACGGGAAGAGGAACTTCGGCAAAGGAAAACGTCTGTTAGCCAAACCATCTGCTGGTTCCTCGCTGTCACTGGTGTGCTGAGGCCTCCTGCGCACAGGTTGTCCAACACCCAATGTGGTAGCCCATGCAGATTGATCGCTCCATCTCACTGAGCAAGAGTTGGGACCGAAGCGTCGGCAAAGGAACTTGGCCTGTCTACTGTGCAGACCAGAAGCATTACAGGTGGATGTGTCCAAGAGATCCTCCAAGCTGCGGGAAAAATCCCGCACCTGGTTCTGTGGGAGAGGCATTCATTGGTGCATAACTCTCCTCTCCACACCTGTTGGATGCCAGTTGCAGGTTCGTGACTGAAGCTGGTATCTCGTTCTAAGTCACTGTCGTTTCATGGATTCGGGCCGGGGAACTTTTTCCATCTGCTCTGGTGAGGCAGTACCGTCTTACGGTGGTCCAGCCTGGAGAAAACCGCTTGTGATCTCTTCTGTCAGCGGGGAGCTGCTGTAGCGACATAATCCAGTTTGTCACCAAGCATGTCCCTCCACGTAGGGGCACTACATAAGGAAGAGATCGCATTATTCGTCTTGCCTCGGTCCTCGTCGGCGTTCTACTGGGCTTCTTGGCTACGGCTCCACTATCTACGCTAGACTGGACGACTGGTGAAGTAACACGTGAGTTCTTAATTGCCTGAGTCGCTGCTGTATGGTGGCACTCTCGCCAGGGCTTCCCTGCTCTCTCAGACCTCCGCGAGCCGTGTTGCCCGTCTACCAGCCGATTATTTGGAGTTCACGATGTGTTTTCGGAGAAACAAGCGGGTTTCTTACCACACATGCCCATGACTGTCCCATTGAGCTCTTGCTGGCACCAGACCTCCACGAGTCGGGTCTACCTTGTCCGCATTTCCGGAGACGAGGCGATGTCTCCAAAATATATTCAGTATAACCTACAAATGGGTTCATCCGGAAATCCTCCTCTCCCGGGAGCCGGGGATTCTTCTACGTGGAAAAGAGGACGGCTCCTTATGGCCACTGCATCGATTATCGGGGCCTGGGGGGGAAACAACGATCACGGTGAAATATGATACCCGTAGCCGTTGATCACTGAACTTTTCGACCACCTTCGTGGAGCTAAGGTCTTTACCCAAGCTGGATCTGAGAGGGGCCTGAACAATTTGGTTGTAGTTCGCAAGGGGCGATGGATTGAAGACGGTGTTCAAACACCTGGGACGGCACTTCGAGACTTGGTTCATGCCATTCGGACTGTGTAATGCCCTGCCGTCTTCCAGGAGCTCGTGAATGACATTTAGAGACTCCCTCTACACCTGTGTAGTGGTCTACCTGGGACGATATATTGGAGAACTCTCTCTGACTCGAAACCACGCAGCCATGTCATCAGGTGTTGAGGCGTTACGGGATAACCACCTGTTATGCCAAGCTGGGAAAAGTGCTCTTCAGCCTAAACAGTCTTCCGTTTGCTGGGATACTCATCTCGTGACCTAGGCCTACGGATGGATCAGCGAAGCTGTTGGCCGTGTTGCGAGTGGCCAAGCCCAAGTCGGCCTGTGAGCCTCATACAGCGTTTCGCTGGGGTTCTGCAACAACTATCGCCAATCTATTCCTCACTTTCAACGTAGGTAGTCCAGATAGTGGCAGTTAGGATAATACGTAACCCCCCGTAGCTGGCCCTCCGAAGCTGTAATGAGGCAATTCTCTAAGGCTGAAGGTCATGCCTTTGCCACTGCATCTATCCTACGCGGCGGACCCCGCGCAAAAACCTTCACGTTGGGAAGTGGATGCACATCATCGGAGGAGGTGGAGCAGTGTCACGCATAAAGGGCCCACGGCAAGACAGTAACGTGTGGCTTCTTTTCCAAGATGTTCTCACTGGCGAGTGGGAAAACTATACAATTGGCGACCGGAGATACTAGCTATCTGCTAGCTTTGGAGGGAATGCGAATTATCTGCTGGAAGGTGCCGCCATCCCTTCGCTTCTATTCGGATCACAAATAACCTCAGTACCTCCAGGACGGCTCAGCGACTTAACCCACGCCAGGGAGGTGGTCGTCTTTTTCTCCGGTTCTCAACTTCCAGATCCACTTTCGGCCCACGGATAAGTACATGAAGGCTGAGCTCTCTCTCGTGCCTCCACCGTGGTGGGTGAAGAAATACTCCTGAGCACATAATTCCCCCAGAACGTCTTATCTCGGCTGTCTCCCAGTTTGACCTACGGAATGATTCTCCCCGGGGAAGATCTTACGTAAGCTGCTCTCCGCAGGACGTAGTTCTTGAAATGGGGACATTGCTCTTTGGTAGCCGGTCTACCCCGGCTCAACCGAAAAAATCCTCCTGATATTCCCGGTTCTATGGTAGCCAGACCTCGTTTAAGATGTCAAGGACTTGGTTGAGTCTTGTAACTCTTGTGCCTCCGCAACAAGAATGATCATATGAGGCAGGCCTACTACATCACTGACCCATCCCTACTCAACCATGGTCCCACATAGCTATGGATTCGTAAAAAACCGGATCTCCCTCCTGTTCGGCTGGCAACAAACAATTGTCTGGTGATCACAGATCGTTTTACTAGATGGCGCATTTTGTCCCTTTGCATGGCTGCTGTCTGCCCTCGCCTGGCTGAGCTATTTTTGCCATCATTGTTTTATTCATCTGCACGGGCTCCTCACAGCAAATCGTCTGGATCGGGGTCCAGTTGTTTCCAAGTTTTGGCGGGCTCTGTGATCCCAGAACTCCAGGTGAAGCCTCGACTTCTCTTTTGCTTACGCCACCCTAGAAGAATGGCCTCGTGGAGAGGGTCAACAGGTTTTGGAGGTGTTACTACGCCACGGTTTCGTCTCTGACGCCAAGATGACTGGTCCAAGCTTGCTGCGTGGGCGGAATTATCTTACAATTCCCTTGAACTCGGAATCCGCCGGGGCTTCTCCCATTCGCTACATCGTATCGGTCTGCATCCCGCCCACCTTCCCTCTGGCATCTCCATCCTCGTGGTTCCGCGGTGGACTCACTGGACTCCAGGACATGAGAAGAACATACTGGTCTCCCTGACCCGCCGATCCCTGCTTTGTGCATGTCTGGGCGCATGAGGCGCAAAGCAGATAGTAAAAAATGAGTCCCTCTCCTGTCTTTCTTCCCCTGGTGACAAGGTGTGGCTCTCGCCAGATATGTCTGCCTCAAAATCCCAACTACAAACTGGGTCCACATTTGTAGGAACCCTTCGAAGGTCCTTAAGCGCATAAACCCAGTGGCCTAATAAAAATCCGGATCTCCTCCTACACATGCGTATCCGAACTACCTTTCAAGATGTAGTACACTACTAAAACCTCTGGTCCTTATTCGTTCTCTCAGGAAGCTGTCACTGCTCCTCCGTCTGTGGCTGTGCCTCCAATGTCTTTGAGGGTCAAGGGAAAATCTGGGCATGAGGAGTGTGATAGAGGGGAGCGATTATTTTATCTTGTACTGGATGGGGTTTCGGCTACGAGGAAGGGTCTTGGGAGCCGGAGGAGAACATCCTGGACCGCCGCCATCGATCCAAAATTCCTCGCACTCCATGAAAGAGGTGGGGGCCAATGGTGGGTACTGTCACCGGATGCCCCTGACGACCCTCTTATCCCGGGTCGCATGGGGCATCAGTTACCCCTATGCCGTGCAGGCGCCCATGCCATCACGTCAGTCGGGGGTGTCCACTCGCTTCGCCTGATCCAGAGCTCAAGTCGCTCCACTTACCCGGCTAGCTCGCTGCTCTGTCCGTCTTCTGTCCGCGGGCGCGCGGCCGCTCGCTCCCTAGGGCGCGCGCGCGCGCCAGCCATGTGTGAAATTTAAAGGGACAGAATGCACCGGTCAATTGCGCGGTCATTCTCCCGGACATGCTCCTATTTAAAAACGGCTCTCTTCTGGCAGCCTTGCTGGTATCTTTAGTGTCATAGGCGACTATCGAGAAAAGCATTTCCAGAAGTCTGGTCTTGTCTACCGTGTACCGAACCCGTTTGCTTACGTTTATGGACCACGAATCTCTGCCGCCTTGCCCTGATTTCCTGCCTGTCCCCGACTACGAGCCAGCTGACGAATCTTACCATGCCCTTACCATAGGCCTCCACCGCAGGCAAGACCGCTGTGGAAGCGACCTGGTAGGATTCCTGCTGCACAAGTCCATTCGCTTTTGCGGGCATTCCACATTATCAAACCTATAACACCAACTAAACTCACCATTCTATTTCTCACACCCTAACTCAATCTATTACCTTTCACCACTACCCTACTTAACCCAACACAAACTCCTATATATATCCACCCCCAAAATTCTTCCCCCTACCTCCAACTCAATATTCCCCCCCAAAACTCCTTTTTTTAACCCCTAATAATTTTCCTTATAACTCACTCTATCTCTATCTCTATAACCTTCAATCCTCTCCCTCTCCTATTCCTTAACCATCTGAACCCCATTATTCCGCCATGTAACCACTAAATAATTCATACCCCCCCCCCCCCCCCCCCCCCCCCCCCCCCCCCCCCCCCCCCCCCCCCCCCCCCCCCCCCCCCCCGGAAACCCCCAATAAAACCAACCCCCCCCCCCCCCCCCCCCCCCCCCCCCCCCCCCCCCCCCCCCCCCCCCCCCCCCCCCAATTATTATTTTTTTTTTTTTTTTTTTTTTTTTTTTTTTTAAAAAACCCCCGCACCTTTTCCCCCCCCCCCCCCCCCCCCCCCCCATATTATCCCCTCCCGTTCTGTGTAAAAGCAGAGACAAAAAATCATGAGAGGGCGGGGACGGACGTTACCACTCATAGTGGTCAGGCAGTGTCAGGAGAAGACACCAATCTGGGGAGCAGCCACTTGGAGGTACAGCAAAAGGTCTGAGGCATTGTAGCTCTGCAAGGTCGTTAATGTGGAGTAAAGTAACCTGTATATAAGTCCATTGGGGTCAAGCCCATCTCCAGATAAGAGAACCAGAGAGAGATTAGGCAGTGAGGTGGACATAAGGAGAGTCCCTCGGTGTACTGTGAGTGTGAGCTGAAATTGCTGGGTGTCGTGACATGAGGAAACTGTACAGAGTGAAAACAGTATTGAGAGTTGAGAGTAAATACGCCTTGTTACACGATGGACTAGAAACGTGTTGTTGTAAATTTTACACGCGGTGACATAGCATATCCCACTCCCACACCTCCTCCCTCCACAATTCAAGAATCCCTCTGGTAAAAGTGATTGCTACAGGCACGGGCAGTCACAGTTGGGCGCCGCCATAGCCATCCTCACTTTACATCTACACAGCATATGTTGAAATGCCATCCAAAATCCTACGGCATTTTTACATTGACATTTTTTACACTGCGGTCTTTATTCCTCTTGGTTTGTTGGGTTTTTACATTTGTGGACTCACTTTTTGGATTTTACTACTTTTTTCCAACAACCTTATTGAATGCTATGGAAAGCTGGATAGCCGTTTTTCTATTTGTTCTATTTATTTATAGTTTGTTTGTTTTTTCAGTTATGTTCAAAACACCCTCCTTTTATCATTTATTATAAATTATAATTCTATTTATCCAGAATGGTGAATGCTGTTAAAAAAAATGGGAAAAAAATGCCAGAAGGCAGAATTAAGGACCTCATGTTTGAAAACTGGGTCTTAGGCCTAGACCATTTTCATACATGAGGCCCAGAATGTTATGTTTGTTATGCCCTCAGCACAATAAGATTTGCATTGTCTGATTGTCTGCTGGATGTATATATTGGAAAGATAACAAATGATAAAAAAAAATATATAAAAAAAGCATCTACCAAAAGACACAGCAGAGGTATATAGTGTGAAATATAAGCTTAGTATAGCAGCTCATCACTCTATAAGAACAACCAAGCGTTCTCCAGCTGCCCAGTATTCTAGTACATATGAATAAGGCAAAATATGGGGAACATTGTATTCCAAATAGTTAGAATCTACACATACACAGCTCAAGAGCTCACAAACATGACTGACACATTTCAGAAACATCCTTCGCCATAGCACATAAGCATCATCATGTGTTCTGACCAGGGCCGCCGATAGGGGGGTACAGGCAGTACACCCGTACCGGGCCCGGCCGGTCTATAAAACAAGGGGGGGAGGGGGCCGCCGCCGCTGGCAGGTACCGCCCCCTTGCTTCATAGCATTGGTAGAGAGAATAGGCCGCGAGCCTGTTCTCTCTTCCAGGATGTGTGTGGCGCCTGCGCCTGTGTGTGCGGCTGGGGCCCGGCGGCACAGCGCTGCTGAGAGGGGGGCTCGAACTGTGGGTCCGGTCACAGCTGCGTTGAATGACACGCGCAGAGCGTGCTCTTACTCCTCCTGCGTGCTGTGATCGTAGCAGGCGGGCGGGACAACTAATTAAATAAGTGATGACACTCCCCCAATTGGTGGGGCTTCACTGATACAAATTCTCCTGCATCCAGCTAGCGGGGAGAGGAGAGGAGCGAGGAGAGACAGGCGGGGAGAGGAGAGACAAGCGAGGAGAGACCCGGGTACGGAAAAAAAGGGAGGAAGGAAGGAAAATCAAAGTTTTTCGGAAAGGGGTTGGGCCCTCCCTTTTGGGGGGGACCCCCGGGTCCCCCTTTAGGGGCCCCCGAACCCCACCCGTCTTAGGGCCCCCCCACCT